>PVHY01002490.1:0-82178 GCA_004024945.1 Uropsilus gracilis
AGTCCCGCCTGGGGCCCGTAGTGAGACCTAGTTCCAAAAAAATAGCTGGGTGTGGTGGTGCACTCCTGTAATCCCAGCTACCTGGGAAGCTGAGGCTGGGGATTGCTTGAGTCTGTGGTACCCCGGGCAACGTGAGCCTGCGGTTCCACAGGCAAAAATAGCGAGACCTAGTCTCAAAAAAAAAAAAAAAAAAAAAAAAGATGCTAAATTAATTTTGTGAGTAAATTATACTTATTCCTTTGATAAATGTATATATGATTAGGAAATACCTTGCTTGTTAATTTTTTTTGAAGGACCAGTTTTAAATATATATTTTTTTACTAGTGCTTAAGCATTCATCTATTTTTTGTTTCTATTAATAACATCTTGCTCATCTACCTTTGCTTTTTCAATATTTAAAAATTTACTTTTTGGAGTAAATTTTCAGTTATTTCAATTTTCAGTTTTAATTTTTTTTGATTTGTCATTTTCTTCAAAAATGGCAAGAAAATTATTTATTAGCTGAACTGGGAAACAAACAATTTGCTACCTACTCTCTACTATTCTGTATTACTGGTTTTACAAGAGACTCACATATAATGGAACAAATAAGTTGAATGAGGACAATATTTTAAGCCAAGTGAATCAATTTATGACAATTTACTTCGAGAACTAAAGATTTCTTTTAAGCATTTATTTTAATTTTCTTACTTAAATTTTAAGAAAAAATCTGCAGGATGTATCTAACACAAGTTGGACATCACATAGGAAAACTATGCAAATTGAAAAGGTGACTTGTCAAAATCACTGCAAATTTGTCCAAAATAACTTAAAACTTTAAGATATAGTAGAAAACCTCAGAGAAAAAAAAATGAAGGTTATCAGAAAACAGTTATTAAATGCATGAACATACACTTATTTTGATTTCCCTAATAGTCTAGATTGAAAACAACTTTTTGAAAATGCAGTATAAAATATTTATATTTTCTATCCGCTGATCTGCTGCTTTTATTTTTCCAAAGATTAGCACAGAACTCTAGCTAGCACAAAAAATTTTTCACTGTTTCCTTTATAAATGTCAACATTTATGGTTCAGCTACTAGTACATAGTGAAATAAAGATACTATTTTTCATTAGTTACAAGCTTCAGGAAGATAACAGTCTATTTTAAAAATTTGATCAAAAAAGTCATAGGACTCACACCAGGAGAAACTCCTAAACACAGGCTTGAGTTCATACTTTGCACAAATTCAAGTGTTCTTTTCTAAATGAGTTGGCTTTTATAAAATGCTAATTTGAATGCATGCCATATACATCCAGGCTTTTTATTAAATATCTGAAAATCACATTCTTTAATTTATTTCAATTTCTCAAAGCTGAAAAAGTACTTTGGCAACATGAGCAAACTTAAAGAGCAGAGTTTTTAGAAAGGCTTTCAAGGATTAGCTATGTAAGAGTAAGAAGAATCAAAACATCTAGTGGTTTTTGATAAGAAAAGGAAAAGAATTTGTTCATCACCATGTTGTTTCTTTGGACTTACACATTAGCCACAATAATTGCTTATTGTTAAAAAACGCTATCTACGCTATTAATGGGAAATTCCTAAGCTAGATATCCTGTAGAAATTTTGACTTGGCCAAGCTCCAAAATTTAGGGATTTACTATAAGTCAGCTACTAAAAAACAGCAACATTTGAACATGTTTATTTAATAATAAAATCACTGGTCAGATATATGTCTGTTGTATAACTCAAGATATGTTAATGTTATCTGGAGAAACTTGATTTCATTTCTGATTAGGTTTTTAAATTCAATATTTTATTTTGTTACATAACTACATAATACACTATTTGCTCTCACTACTTCACATATTAGATTAGAAAAAATGTAATAACGAATATGTGATTGGCAATATTTTAAACAGAATTATCTGTAAAGTGATATAACATGAAATTTCTCTAGAGAATTCAGTATAATGATCTTATATAAATCAACAATATATTCATCATCATTTTAGCCACATGCTTAAATATTACTGATAACAAGTTATTTACTAATGATCAGATGCTGACATAAAAAGTAAAATGTGATAAAAATAGGGGAAAAGTCACAGTCCAAAATTGGTTATTAAGCTTAAATTTGGACAGAATAATAATGAAACAACATACACCAACATGTTTAAAGTTTGAATGTCAATAAGCTACTGAAATACCTTTATACATTGTAAAATATCAGACATCATTATGTACTGTAAAGAGAAAATGAAATCCATCTGGCTATATATATGTTCTTTGAACTGTTAAAGTTGAAGACGGAATATGGAATAATACAATTGAGAAAATTATGGGATGTAAGAAAAGACTCCATAAATGATTTCTGAATGGTCTTGAAGTATAAAAATCAATATGAGTAGGTGACCCCAGGTGAAAAGAATTAGAAAGGTTTCCTCTAGGTTGAAGAATTAAATGTGTCCTATGTTGAAATGTTTATTTGAAGAAGCTATGGGCGGTACGGTGTGTGAATCAACTGGAACATTATCTGCTAGGACTTTCAGGGAGACAGTAGCATAAAATGATGACTTTGGAATATGTTACGTGATTGTGGGTTCCATGTTAGTCCTACCATTCATGTCACTCAAAAACATCTCCAAAAACAATAAGATCTAGTAAAATTTAAAAACTCACTGGATAGTAGGCACAATGTAAAAACAGCAACAAAAACATATATTGTATATAGCCTCAAATATATGCATATATTATCTTAATTTTCATAAAAACCTTATTAAAAAGGTCTAATTATTATTTGACAAATGTAAAAACAGGAAGTGAGGCATAAGTCAAGAAATTCTAAGTCATTCAAAATTCTGTGTATTATATATTTAGGTTTCTAATTCTCAAAAATGTAGATATTACTGGTAAATTTCTCCCTGGGTTTCTATGATAAAATATAACCAGCACATAATAGTCACTTACAAATGTTGCAGATAACTCCTTATAGTAGTTGGACGTTTTTGGTTAACAATGCTAGAAAAGAATCTCAGTCAATGCAATACAACTAATAATAGCGTTAAGCCATATGTTTGGAGTTTGGGGAAACTCATGCATTTATGTTATACCAGATAAAAGGAAGAGACTTTTAGTTATAAACAGTATCTTTTCCCAGTAACAGAATATAAGGACTAACAAGAACGCTAACAAGAAAAACAGAGCTGATGTAAAATATGAGTCCAAATCAGAATTATTTAAAAAGTTCTGAGTAGTGTCCATACCATTTTCCAGATGAACTGGGACAATTTACATTGGAGAAATATTATATTGATTCCTTGAAAAGTTTAAAAAATAGAAATGCTATATAATCCAGAAATGTCATCCCTATGAATCTGTACAATGCAAAAAAACTAATTTGAAAAGCTATATTCACACCTATATTCATAGCATATACAAGGTAGTCAAGAAATTGAAAATTAGTAAATCTCCATCAATACATGATTAGGTAAAGAAGTTATTATATATTATAATGCTAAAGAAGTTTAATAATATGATGTTTAATATTATAGTTTATGTGTTATAGTTTACTGTTAAGAGTGTTATATATATTCAGTAGTATTCTTCTGAAAAAATATATATACATAAATGATTGGGGGAAAAAGTTGTTATTTATTACAAATTATTAAACCAATCATATATAAACATATATATGACAACCTATTTTCCCAATCATGTATACACACACACACACACACACACACACACACAAATATTCAGTAAAATACTACTGAGCTATTTAAGAAGGTGAAATATTTCCATTTTAACAAACTGGCACAATTTAAGGTGATTATGTTAAGGACAAATTTTAGTGGACATGGCTACCATTTTATCAGCCAATAAATATAGAAGCCCACATGCTTCACTAGTGTATACTCCACTAGTATACGACTGATGCAGCTTGGTTGAACCTGGTGTTAAACCCATAAGAGTTAAGGCTTTCCCTATCAGTAAAACAGTGACCAATGATCAGAAAGCTACAAAAGAAATTAACCCTTCTTCTGTTGTCTGGCAATATGACATCTTTATTGGAAAATTCTAAACAGAATATGGAGGAAACAATATGCTCACAGAAAGAAAAGCTATAGTTTAGAATGATATTATCAGTTCCACTCAAGTCCACTCACACTGGTGTTGTGGTGAAAGTGGAATCTTCCTTGCCAATGTACAAAGTCAGGATTTAAAAAACACCACAGTCATTCAAAACAGGAACAAGAAAAGATCGGCACAAATCTGCTATATTGAATGGGAAGGAAAATCTTGAATAAATTAAAATGACACACAGAAGCACAAATGCAGTATTATCAGAGACACTTTGAAGAACCCCACAATAGTCACAGCAAAGAGTTTCTGTTAATGTTACCAGCGACAACTTCATTAAGAGGGCAAACACAAAGAATTCAAAAGTTGACTTTCTAACCCAATTTCATTTTATAACATTAAAATTTCAAAGGAAAATAATAACCAAAGGTAGAGAAATATTTCTTATACAATATACCAGTGCTCAAGATATTAAAAAAATTATTTACACAACTTATGATAATAGTCAACATTTAGTACCATTTGACATTATACAGAGATGACACCAACACAGTTCACTCAGTTCATTAATTTACTGTGCAAGTATTTACTGTACTGTGTGGTATAGTATGGAATTATGTTATGCCACTGGTTTATGAACTAGCAGTGAAAATGAATAAAATACTTGCACTTAAATGGCAAAGAAATACAATAACCCTTTATTGTGTATGAGACGTAATATAAATATAATTAGAATGATGCTACTAGAAATTCCACAAAAGGATATAGACATTAATCAAAAAAAAATGCCCAGGTAGTTTTATAAGAAAAATCTTTAAAAACTCTTTTTGTAAGAATTGTATTAAGATCATTAAAATCATCTTATAGGCCTAAATATGAAAACTAAAATACAAGATTTTTCATAAGAAGATATGGAGAATATCTTTTCAAGTTGGGGGGCAGGTAAATGCACAAATCTTAAGAGGAAAATCTAATAAAGTACTATAAGACATAAAAATGTTATCTAGTCATACTATTTTTAAAAAGACAAGTCCTAAATGGAGGAAGAATTTATTCATAGTCCATATCTGATAGACACTTATATAGAGACTATGTAAATATAACAGGCAAAAACTACAAGGTAATAAATGGGGCCAAGTATATATATATATATATATATATATATATATATATATATATACACACACACATATATATACACATGTATATAAGATAGTCCTTTGTATTGTATGTATATATATATATATATACATACAGTGAAAGGACTATCTATGCATAATGATTAAATATAAAGCAGGGTGCTTATTACTACAAGGTAATAAATGGGACCAAGTATATAGATATATATAAGTATATATATATATATAAATATATAAATATATATAATATATATAATATATATAAAAGATTCCTTTGTAATGTATGTATATATATACATACATATATATATATACATACATACATTACAAAGGAATATCTATGCATAATGATTAAATATAAACAGGGTGTTCAATATTACTGGGAATCCAATATACTACAATGAATAACCTAGACTGATGTGAGAGAAAGAAACACTCATGTTGGCAAGGATGTGGCGTAGCTTGAATTCTCAGAAACTGCTACTCATAAGGTAAAATTCTGCAAGCACTTTGAAAAACATTTTAGCTTTAATATGCACAGTAGAGTAGTGGTCAAACAGAAAGTTCAAGCAAAACAAAAGCTATGTCAATCTGTCAACAGGAAAATAAGCAAACATATTATAGTGTATCACCACAACATGCTACTTGAAAGAAGAGGGAATAAACTATTGATACAGACAATGCATGCATGAAAATTGAAAACATGTTGAGTGACAGAAACCTAAATCATATTTTGATATTGGATATAATTCAATTAAGTTTAACAGACAGAATTATCATGAAAAAAAACTGAGACTAGTAGTTGTACATACGTTCTGGGAATAGAGTAAAAGGAAGGAGCATAAGCAAAGTTTCTGTAATAAAGTGCTTGTGCTGTAAACAGCTTCGACTGTGAGTTATGAGCCTATGTGTCTAAACAGTCACTGAATTTTTTACTTAATTTCTGTGCATTGACATAGTAAGTAACCAAAGATGGGAAGGGCAGGTGGAGGAGGCAGGGAATGGAAAAATAGCTTAGTTCTCTATTACAGTGATACAGTGGTTTCAGATTTTTAATCTTAGAGGCAAATACTATTTCAAAGGTAGTGGGACTAAAATAGATTGTGATTTTTTTTTTTTTTTTTTTTAGACTAGGTCTCGCTATTTTTGCCTGTGAAACCACAGACTCATGTTGCCCGGTGTACCACAGACTCAAGCAATCTCCAGCCTCAGCTTCCCTGGTAGCTGGGATCACAAGCGCACGCCACCACGTCCAGCTATATTTTTTTTGGAACTAAGTCTCACAATGTGCCCCTGTTTGAACTCAAACCGTGATCCCATGAAGCCAGGGCATGGCTTCCTAGGCTTCCACTTACAGGCATGCACCATCATGCCCAGCTTCATAGGTATTTTAAAAATATCCACACCTGCATGCATATTCAGAGAAATTGTTGCTCTTTCCAGGAAGGTTTCTGAAAAATTATTTTAATATGAAAAATATAGTGAAAACAGCTTGGTCACATTTTAGAGTGTAACATTTTTATATCAACTGCAATTACTACATCTTTTCATTTTCTGTTACTATTTTATGTAATGTTTTCCCCTATGTTGTCTATAATGATATATTTTATAATAAAAGTGTTGCTGCCAAAAAACTTCAACATACCAAATTTAAAGTCCATATAAATGAGACAGAACTTGGCTTTTCCTAAATTCTTATAAATCTAAGAAAAATAGATTATATGAAGATTTGCAAAAATATAGATCACTTTGTGCAAATAGACACTAAAGTGATTTCTCAACACTAGTCAAAAAAGGGTTTGCACTTAAGATAAAGATAACTGAGTGTCTGTACATCTTTGATTGTTACATTAGACACTTTCAGAAGGACTACTGCGAAACAAGTCACCTCTTCCTTCAACAAGCAATTACAACAATAAATCTGCTGATATTTCCATAGAAGAACTAAGTTTTCAGCATTGGTTCCTCCTTTTTGAGAGTCTTTTCCCAGTTTATTTTGCAGAACCAAATGTCTGCTCTGGTTCCTTGCCAAGATGTGCCTTCTCTGGAAGAAAGGAATGTTCTAATCTAAAAGCTAAACATCCTAAACAGAATTTGTCTCTTGGGACTTGAACTGAACCTTCTTTCAAAGTCATTTCTAAAATACCATTCAGACAAAATTGATTTTCATGAAAATTTACTTATAAATTATAGTTCCTGTGCATCTCCTTTAAAAAGCGAACTTCTGCCGGCAACATTAAAACACTGGGTATGAGGAAATGTCATAATTTTATTTCAAGGAAAATGATACCTCTCTGACATTATTCAAGACCACTGCTACCGGAATAATTTTTCAATTACAAATGTAGCAATGAGTGTATTATTTGTAACATGTAACGGATGCAATTAATTTTTACAATAAACTGTGCTTTAGAAAGCACATACATATTTTGCTAAGTGAGTTTTCTGTTAAAAGTATTCTTGTTTCAGTTAGGAATGCTGAGTATGCTTCAGATCTTTACTGTGATCAAAAAAAGAAAATGCTGAGAAACACTTTTTGATTTATAGTGAAATAGAGCAGTAACAGACATTTTTCAGGTTTAGAAATTTTCTACCCTATGACAAGGCTCCATAAAGACCAAGCCTCATAAATTATTGGGATAATTTCATTCAGAGTTCAGGTTTATTACACTGAGGCCAACATACTGGATATAATCCTTAGGAAAACAATAGCAATCCGGTCTGTTTTATGAATAGATGGAAAAACGGGTCAGGAGCAATTTACTAATTCACTCAGCAGTAAAGATAATTACTGTTTTTAATGATAATGTACTACAGGCCTATCTAATTGGTTCATGCCTTATGTTTAAACTGTTCTAGCTTAATAAGTGCAAGAACATTATATTTACTTTGCTTGGTCTAAAAGCATATGATACTGAAAATTGACCTTTAAATGATCCCCTGTGCAATTCTGCACTATTTGTTTTGGATTATTGGAAGTCTTGAATATTTTCAGCTAAAATATGCTCTTGTATTATATATTTTCATGTTTTTTTCCACATATTTTCATTTCCTTTTTGTTGCACCCACTAGGACACACAGAATACATTAAGAAATGCATGAATTTGAAAAGCATACACCAGAAAATTAAAGGAGCTGGTGGTGAAATATGAAACTAGAGAAACAGGTTCAAAAGAACCTCAAGCTTCTTCAGTGACATCTACTTATATAGAACAAATGAATGCCATTTTTTTTTGTCCCAGTCATTTACAATGGAAGCAGTATGGGATAAAATATGGTATCAAAAATGTCATCCTTTGAATATATTTTGTGTCAACTAAAAATAGGTATTTTTTTAAGTTTGTTCATTCTCCCTTCCATACAGAAGATTTTTCATTAACAACAGTAATTTTCTGCTGCTATATCATTGCTGGCAGGGTACCAGAGGTTGCCAAATTTCTACATTCCACCAGTAAACTAATGACTAGACTGATACCCTCATTCCTCAGGTTATATTGTTAGATAACACCAGGGTCTCACTTTCCATGAAGATTTCCTCAGCAGAAGGAGTATTCCACCCAAGGTGATGCCACCTTTCTGATGCAGGAGAAAAGCCAGGATTGATTGATTAAAATCATATTGAATACACATTTACTTATCTCAGTGCAGGCCTATTGAGCAAAGCCATCTAAATTCCAAAAATCCCTGTGTGCTATTCAAAGTTTTGTATTTGTTTCATTTATAGCAGTGATTTGAACAAAGATTTTAAACAGTTTTGAATTTACCTCCATCATACCGTTAAGAATATTTCGAAAAATAATATTAGCATATATTACCTAGTAAATATAATCCACGACTAATTTATAAGCAGAACTTTAGGTTTGTTTCCTAGAGAGTTACAGTCAATTCTGAAATGATGTTTAACTGGTACATGTAAGTCTGAAGTGAAACATACACATGCACACACAACTCTCTGCCATTAGGAGTAATAGAATCTTATTCTTGTATTCATATGTGATGGTCAACAAACTCCTCAATTATCCATGAAATCAAGGTTTACAGAGACTCTAGCAAAGAGAAGAGTTACTATGAAATACTGAAAAATATTAAGTAGAAAGACCAGTGAGATGACATTTAAGAAAAGCGATTAATGATAGGTCATAAAAGATTTTAACAATAACAGTTCTGAGTGCATGTTAAATAAAGGGAACTTAGGGACATTACAGTATCTTAGCGGATTTCTGTAATTTCTGAATCATTCTTCAAAATACATCAATATACTAAGATAACAGGAAATTTGATGTTTTCTTTTGCTTCAACTAATTATCTTAGGTCACTATTTTACTATTAACTTATAACATGAAATGTAATTAGAAGATGTGTATGCTCAACTTTACTAAATTCAGTTCTAAATTTGACTAGATTTAATGCAGAGAAGATATGTGACATCCCTTTATATATATATATATATATATATATATATATATACTAATGTGGAGATGAAAGCATAACTCAAGTTAATACAGAGTTCAGTTATGCATTTTTAAGTCATATGATTGAGTCATTAACTGCTTGATCCTATGATTGTTTGTACTAACTCCCAGGGAAATACATATTTCCTCAATTTAATGGTCTTCCTGTAACAATCCTCCAAAAATAACTTTAACACTTTTTTGTGATGCCAGTCAACTTTGAAAAGAAACACCTTTTGCTCATTATGTTGATGTAATTCAGATAAAAATATCTCTACCTGCTTCAAAGTTCAAGTCTATGGTTACACTCAACCTCCAGTTCATTAAAGCACTCCATTCCTTAATCTCAGGGAACATGTAGGCATCAACATTTGATCCAAGTCAAAATCAGTTGGAATACTGAAAAGTATTTTTTATATTAATCTCAGAGCATTCAAGACGGATTGGTTTCAGTTAGTTTAATACAATATATGAAAATTATTGAGGCTTGACCAAGTCTTGAAAGAGAGAACATAGTAGAGCCAAGATTTGGAGGAAAGCATTCAGGTACCATTATCTAAATATATGTAACCAACCAAAACTGGAATAATTCCTGATCTATCATCTTGTCATGGTGATATTACATTATGTATATATTTCCTAAAAATCTGAAATGATACACCCAAATACTAGTTTTTTTGCACATTTTATCATTTCCACTCTAGTTTATATAATAGATGTTTTCGGACTTTTGTGTTTGAAAACACAAAAACAGGCAATACAACTACCTCTTGCACACAAGTTGGCAATATCATTGAGTCTTTCTCTTTCAAATTGAGTTTGAAATATTGGGAAGGAGGATATTGTTGAATTAATAAAAATAGGTCAACCCTTGAAAATTAAAAAAAAACTGAAAAAATTATTTTATTCTTTCTCCCCATTTAGCAACCAAATTAAGAACAGTATGGCCTTAACACATTTTCTATAACATGACTCACAATTACATTTTCCAATATTGTGAAATTTAACATAATATTCTAGGATGCTATTTGACATTGCATTGCCAATCAAGAGTGAAAATTGGAGAGTAACTTAGAAACCAACACTCTGTCTTATCAGAAAGTTAAAAACAGAACAAGCTGAAATAATAAAAACTCTTCTAGGAGTCAAAACCAAGTTTGAGACCCACTGGAAAGTACAGAAAATAACACCTGAGAAGAGACTCAGAAATCAGAAATAAGGATGGTAATCAAAAAATTGCTGGAATGTTCATATATCTGAGAGTAAAAAAGCTCCAGAAGGATCCTGAACTTTGAGATTTATCTCCAGGAGTTCAAGAGGTTCTCACAGTGACTATCAATGAAAGCCTAGTCCATGCTTCCTGAAGAGAAGAAGAGGGGCCATTTTGCAATATACTAGAGCAATGTGTTCTGAACAAGATCTGCCCCTATTACAACCTAATTTAGTGGACCCTACCAGCTGGGACATTAGCAGAATATAACTCACCTGGGGGAAAAATAAAATCTAGCTTCCCCATCACTTGCAGTCTTCCACCTAGCAGAAGGAAAATATTCTAGTTCACTCTAGTTGTTTATTATTTTTCCCACTGAGTGGGGTACAAATAAACACAATGAAAACAAAAAGCACAAGTCTACTAAATAAAAAATATTCTTATTTTTAACTGAATTACCAGTTAAGTTTGTTTAACATAATACAAATAACAATGCATTTGAGTATATATGTTTATGTATATATTTTATGATCTAGGGTTCATAGGATCTAGGGTTATTTTATTCAGGATGCATCTTTAAATGTATAAAAGTCAACAAAAATAAAATATACCTGTGGTATGTTACAAAAGCAGTGCAAAAATTTATGACATGATATGCATTATTGAAAAGTAGTATAATCTAAAATTAATCATGCTTGCATGATAAGAAAATAAAAAGTCATGTCTGTTCTCTGAATCTTTGATGACAAAAGTAAGACCAACCCCAAGGATTAATAAATACATAAGATTTTCTTCAAAATTGAATGACATTTTTCAAGATTCAAGAAAACATGATAACTACAAAAAGATTTATGCACCCAAACTCGTAGCAGCCTTACTCACAATAGTCAAGTCACAAGCCAATCTACATGCCCATAAACAGATGTCTGGATAAAAATATAATAATTGTGGGTTATGTTATAAACTCAACAGAATAATATCTAACTTATATTATGAAATATTAAAATGTCCTTTCAGAAAGAAAGAATACATTTTGAAATATATTATTAAACGAAATATGCCAAGTAAAATAAGTCAGAAAGCAAAAGACAGTTTACAGGCATAAGATGAACTCACTAATTTAGAGAATAAAACTAACCAAAGAAAACTAAGTGGCAAAACCAATAAATACTGGCTTCTGAGAAATATTGGTTATCAGAGGAAGTAGGGGAATAGTCTTCCTGCTCTCTGAGTGGAGGAAGGGAAGATGATCAGGTTTTATCCCTCAGGAGCTGGTGAAGTGGAAGCAACTCAAATACACATTTGGTGGTGTGAAGCTGTACTACTCAAACTATAGATGTGTAAACTAGTGGCAAATCAATCATACTTGGGGGGGGGGAATGGTTAAAGTCTACCATATGGCATTTATGTGACACTTTTAAAAATGCCACAGAAATAAATAAGATAAAATATTTTCCAAAATTATGTATATAAGAAAATATATAATAGACCACAGTATATATAGTCAACCAGGAATAATATTAACTAAAAAGCTACTCAAAGCATGAACAAAAAGTACCATTGGTTATCTTCCACAATACTTTAAAATATAACTATTATAAATCATTGTAACATGGATGAAATAATTAATCATCACAATATATAAAACATTAACATTTGAAAAATAAAGAACATTTGGAAAGAAAACCAAAGTAACAGGAAACGAGCCTATCTCCTTTTAACACTTACAAATCAAGCACTGAAGTCACGCCTGATGCACTATAAAGCCACAGGTAATAACTATTGAAATGAAGTCTAGAAAAGTTAATTATATAATATTATATAATGCACAGGTACAGAGAATGAAAATTACATATTTATAGGATTTAACTATAGAAATATATTAATCTGTTTAACCTAAAAATAATGACTCATTCATTTTTATAGTGTCTGTTTGGTAACTGCCTCTTCTACTTAGAAAATTACAATGAAGTCATCAAAATTTTTTGAGGTAAATATAGAGAAACATGTCCCTTAAAAATCTACTAATAGTTTACATATATATGAAGCACCCAAAAAGACTGCTTTCAATGTTAATTTATACCTTGTCACATATGATTCCATGTTTTAATTTTATTTTGACAATGAGTGGACTACAGTTTGAATGATCAGTCACTCAGTTATGAAAAGTATTTAGCTTCTCATAAATATTTATATCAAGGAAATGACTAAGGAATTATGAAAACTGGATTTGATTAGAAGACAAAGAGAATAATGAAAAAAACTAATCAAAATGGAACAAAAGTAGAGCAGAAACAGAAAAATGTGTAGCACTTTTGCATTCAGAGCCAGTTGTACAAGCTATAGGAATAAGTTTCAGTTCTCCCTATAGAATTTGTAATACTTCTCATTATCTTGTAGAGTCTCAAACCAGCATACATTTTGAGAAGTTCTTATCGAGATTACCAATTTATAACAGTTGTTCCATCACTGTTTTTAGTTCCTTCTGTATTCATATCTCCAGTAACAGCACAGCAAATTGAGAAGCAGGGAACAAGCCAGAATTCCACAAGCAAGTGACTGGCTACCTAAATAATGTGATAAATACCAATACATAACTTCTGAGTCTTAATTTTTTTCATAGACCGACTATGCTTCCTTACATCCAGCATTTAATATTCATTTGTTTGATTTAAAAATTTTTTTCCTGAAGAATCTGTAGATTAAGTTATATTCAGACATTTAGCCTCATTTTGGAAACTATTTTGTTTACATGACATTTGGAATATACGTTTACATTATTTAGAAACTATTTTTCAAATGGCAACATTTTTAGAGAAATAAAAATGAAAAGATATTACCTGAAAACAGACGTAAGTGGAAAAATATTTGCAGAATGTAGGACAATCAAAGGTTGACCTAAATTCATTGAGAACTTGAAGGGAAAAGATTCAAGATGAGTTAAATGCGAGCAGAGCACATAGTGCTGTATCAATTCAGTCAACTAAATGTCCTAAGTGCAGGTACTGAATTGATTGTCATGTTGATAATAGCAATGATAGTAAAAGACAGTGTCATCCTTATCCCTAGAATTTCAACAAACCTAATGCATTTCCAATATGTCAAAGAATCTTCAAAAACATTTACATTTTCATGGTTTTTCACACTGCTAAGTTATTCACTAAGCATTTTTTCTTTGATAATCCATATTCAACCTATCTTGGTTCTTCACTTCAGTGGTTGATATCTGGTCACTTTGAATCAAACGATGAATCTTAGCTTTTCCCTTTACAGTAATATGAGTTCTCAATTTATTGACAAGCTTTACTGCATACCTGATAAACTAACAGAACTGCATGCAGTAAATAGAATAAAATAAAATAAAAACTACAAAACACAGACAATAAAAACCCACACATACAATTGGTTATTGGGCATTACTCTAATGGCAGAGTAGAGCTATATAAAAAAAAATTAAGAGATTTAAGATTATTAAGTTCAAAAACTGAGCAGTTTACACTGGATCCCAACCTGTATTTGCCAATCCATACATAGTAGGCATGTGATGTTAATGAACAAATAAATACCATTGCTCTTAAATTCAATAAATGTTATTTCACGTGGGTTGGTTCTCCAGTCATTTTCTACCTTGGGATCATGGGGCACTTTGGCTCTATGCTCAGCAGCTTTTGAGCTAGCTTCTTATAGTCCTGCACTTTGCAATTTAAACATGTGTCAAGGGGAAATGGCCTAGTTCTTGGACCAACTCCCTTATTTCCATTGTTATAACTATCACTCCCACTCTTGGCTGCTTTGGCATCGCTGAACTTCATTTTGTCTCTCTAGTCCTGTGTAATTGCCAAAATCTGTGCTGGCTGCTTTCCCATGAGCAAAGTCCATCATTCTTGGCCTTTAGCTAGGATGTGTGCCAAGAATTGGCAAATACCACTAGAATAGAGTAAGTTACAAATTTTCTTCATTTGGGGATCTTGAGCCCTAGAATCTTGTTTACTTCAGCAGTTTTCTAACAGCTAAAAAATATTTCTGGCATTTAAATCTTTGGCTCTCTCTAACTATTATAAAGACTACAGGTCTCCTGAAAGATATAACAGAGTTCAGTCATCACATCTATTAGCTATTTTTGGCATAAAACACACTTTAACTTTTTATAATAAATGTGACTTTAGTAAAGTGAATTTAGTAATGTATAACAAATGTGGATTTAGTAATTTTTCAACAATAAATGAGAATTTAGTAAAATGATCATCAATGATACATACATTCAGTTGTGTTTAAAAACAAGAAAAAATTACTATAAAGTCTTGAACTCTATTCTCCTAAAATATATCACACAAAAAAAACTAAATTAATACAAAAAGATGAAAAATTAACTATGACCAAAGACATAAAAATGCATTATACAAATTTTAGTAATAGAATTTGAAATAAAAATATATTTTGGACAAATAAAGCGTAGTATATACTGAATATATTCTTTAATAAACATCTTCATAATGAAACATAATTTTTAAATAATTCTGAAAGTTTAAAAAGAAAAGCATCCAAGTTGTTAATATTAGCATTGTGTAGTACTTCACTACAGTAAATTGAAAATATGTTCCCAGGACATTGTTTGCATTAATAAGATAATTTAAGGTAAGTCATATAGTCCTCAACATATAAAATCAACAAAATTTCCAAAATAAAAAGTCATAAAAATTAGATAATAAAAAGGAAGAGGATTTATACCCCAAAACTGAATAAAACTAAGAGCAGTGCATTATGGTTTGAATTCACAGTGAGAGGATGATTGAAGAGATAAAGTGAAATATTACTCATAAATTTGAAAGCTCAATATTATTACAAAATGTCCATTTTCCCAAGTTAATCTCTAAATTCAAAGTAACTTCTTTGAAAATTAGCTCATGCCAAGCTTTTAAATGGAATTAAAAATAAAAAAGCAAAAGCATTTTCATATAGGAATACATACCTTTTTATCTTCATTAGTGACTTCTGATCTCTACTATTCATAAGTTGATATAGATCTAACAATCAAAAATTTATTTGGTTTCATATAAAATTTGTGTTCACTCTTCTATACAAATATCACCACATTAATGTACAAAAGGACATTTTCAAACATCAAGGACAGTTCTAATTTAAAAATGTCAAGTAGCCTCCTTCTTAACAACCCTATATGAGTACACCTTTAATATGAGCTAAATTTTTCCTAGCAAATCATTGTTCGCCAATCTTTAAAAAAATTATTGCTCTCTCCAAGATGCCATCAAATTACCACTAATAATGTACTAGCCTTAATGTTTGACCAAGAAACTATGATTATTATTGTTTATACAGTATTTAGATAGGCAGTTCTAAAAATGTGTATGTGAGCATGTATAATCAAATGAAAAAAAATTAAAACAAGAATTTTAAATTACCAATTTTTGTCCTATAAAATATATTCTAAATTTAACAATATGAAATGTCTTTGTTTTTTTCTAATTCAGCTGGAAACCACTTCCTATTTTTACGCACACACACACATATGTATACACACATATACATATAAATATTTTCAACAAACATCTTCAAACAGGGGGATCTATGAATGTCCCACGTTATATGTAAAAATCAAAGGAAAATAGGAACTGGTGTACTTGTTCTCATATAGTTGAAATTTCAAAAAATAAGTGTGTCATCAGAAATTATATACAAAAACCACTGAGGAAACAGGACAGGATGGAGGGGAGAAATGATAGAAGGGGTGGGAGGGTAGGAGAAGAGAAAGAGAGAGAAAGAAGAAAGAAGCTAATGAGTTTTGAATTGAATTCCATTAGCCATGGTCATGATTGCTTGTACAAGGGGAAAAAGATTGTTATAAAATGGTCTATTAAAATGCCAGGAAATTTCTCAGTAGTTTAAATACTCTTAAATTTTTAAATGCTATACTAGCTTGCAGAGCTGTAGTAGATTGAATTAAGCTTCATTATTGATTCCCCAAGACTTTGTTGGTGTGTTGCCCATTTAAACACATTATCAGATACTTAAAGAGTAATTTATAATGCTTTGAAGAACATTTACTTCATTTAAAATAGCTAATAACATCATTCAAATGAGAGAAGGTGTCAGGACTTAATAAATGAAAATGCTGGATACACACATAATGTCCATTAGAACTGAAGCCAAACCGATTTTCACAATGTCTTGAATAAAATATTTCAAATAAAAAACTCTTTTAATAATTGAACTGCATTCTAAACTATAATTATGAAGAGTCAATTAAATAATTATGGTTAAGAACATCTATGACATTATGGAGATATACTGGGAAATAGTCTTGTAACTGTAAGATTCCAACTCATCTATAACTCTAAACTGACATTTTAATTTGTTTACTGAAAAATTTATATTGGAATATTAACATTGCATTTAAATTTCCACTTTTGTGTAAAAATGTTCAGCTAACCATCTTTTCTGTTTTGAAAGTTTACAGAATGTAATTTCTAATCAGAATTTCAATGTCAGTTTTTAAAAAGGGAAATATTTATTTATGTTAATATATTATTACTTATTGTGAGTCTTAATGTAAGCTTTAACAAAACTACCTTATTAGTCTTCCAAAGGTTAAATTTTTATTATGCAAAAATTAATAGAGACTGAGGTGAAAGGTATTTAGAATTTTCATTCATATTCCATTAGCCAAGTTGTCTGCCTAGATCATTAGAATGCTCAGCTCTTGATTAATGTAAAAAAGGTGTGGTTGGTGATGGACTTCCTAGCATTTGCACTTTCTCTGCTTTGCCCTAGGTCTTTCTTATGAACCCTTCTTGTAGAGTCATGGGAAATAACTGGTGAGTGAACATGAAGTCTTTATGTCTGGGGTTCTTATTCTCTCCAAATCTTCATAGTATCACTCTTCCATTTAGCTTTTATAAATTTGCTCAAATTCCTAAATTAAGTAGATTCTGTCCCTTCAGTGTTTGATGGCCACTTATTTCTTCCAATCTTGTTCTGACAGTGAAACTTTGTATCTCATCTTTGGAACTGAATTCACTTAAGTCCTGAGCAATCTGGTAGACTCAGGAAAAGTTACTGTGTTGATTATCTAGCTTTTTCTTAGCTTAGCCTGTGGCTTGCTGGCCTCTCTCTCAAGTAGCCGCAGAACTCAATTTACCCACAGTATAATTCACATAGTTTTGTTCCTCTTTTCCTTTTTACGTTCCACTTATTGTTTTGATCAGTTTTCTATTTCCTGAAATGTAGCCTGTGGAAGTTCTTTTACTGAAAACATATTGACTGTAAACATTAACAGTAAACTGTATTTCCTATTGAAGTATCTAGTATCAGTCTAATTAGGAGCAATTTGTCCCCTAGTTGAAGGTAAATTTATTTTGTACATTAGCATTGACACTCTTAATTATACTAAGAAATGTTTTTCCTAGTCACTCAGGCTGCTGTAAAAAAAAAAAAAAAAAAAGCTTACATACAAACAGAAATTTGTCTGTCACTGTTCTGGAAATCCAAGACCAAGTCATTAAGAGATTCAGTGTCAGGAGGCTGAGTGGTCACTGTTGTTTTGTTTTTGTTGTTGTTGTTGTTGTTGTTGTTTTTCCTATTCTTATACATGGCAGAAACAGGTGCAAAATCTCTCTTGGTCCCTTTTATAAGACTACAATCTCATTCATGATAGTTCTACTCTCAAGACTTAGTCATCTCCAAGTGTTATCACTGGGAGTTTAATTTCAACGTATGAATTTTAGAAAAACTTAATTATGCAGTTTATAATAGTGCCATGATTGGAATATTTGTCTTTGTTATTCTAGTTTGAGAACCACTATAGTAGCTGTAAACTGAAGATCTGTTACTTATATTAATTTCTCTTTAAATTCTTATTAGGATTTTATGATTATTGCTCCTCCATCATTGTCTTCCATTGCAATTTCTAGAATCTTTGATGGACATCTATTTATTTATATTATAATTCTGGTTTCATGTGCCTTCATTTTTAAACATATATAATTTAATTTTTCGCATCAGTTTTTTTTTGTACTTTAAAATGATTTTGATATTTCTTAAGTTTGAATAAACTTTTGATGTTTAACAATTTTATTTTTTCAAGTTTTAAAAACATAATTAAATGTATTTATTTATTTTAATTGAGGCATTATTGGGATACCCTCATCAAGTATTACCATGGTATCTATGATAATTTTATTTGTTTACAGTTTATCCCTATGATTTTACTAACTGTGATTCTTCTTTGGTGTCTAGTAAAAATGTTTATGGTTACTGCTGTATTTTGTTGATGATGAATCATTTCTTCATATGTTTTATAATTTGGAAATGTGATTTTATATTTCTTGAGGCTTAAACCACAGGAATCTGGTCTGGATGAGAATGAGAAAGTGTCCTTTCAGATTTATGTTTGCTTATTACCAAGCATCCTAGGGGTACACATAACTAGAAATTAGTTTTATAGTTTTTTTTTCTCTTCAGAAATCCTGGACATGTTAGTTACCACAATTTAAGAAACAAAGCTATTTTTCATTTACTTTTTTTCTTATATTCTTTATAGTAGCCTTTTAAAAACAACACAAGAAATGTTTTTTTAAACATTAATTTCTTAGACATTGAACAAATTTATAAAGCAATAGCTAAAATTTAAATATTATATCAAAATATGGATAGCAAAATAATTATTGTAGTATTTGTCTTTTAACAATTTACCTTTGAATGCCAAAAAGGTAAATAAGAATCTTATAATTGAAATACAGACCAAAGACCCTTGTAATGAGGAATTCTCATAAGGAAGAGAGCTATTCATTTCTCTTTTCAACTTTATTCTTTCTAATAATCTAAGCCTGAAAATTCTTACTTGTCTAATGTGTTTTGTTATTCCATTATTCCCTCTTTGTTGTTCCATGTATATCTGAGGTTTTGATCCTTTGAATCTGATAGCATAAACTATTTCTCCAGCAAGTCAATATGTACTAAGGCCATTGTCTGGAATAAGCTCCAGCAATGTTGCACAGTTATTGCTTCAATTGTCTTTATCCATAAAGACGCATCTTTATACAAACAGCTATTCCTGGCATTTCCTATCCTTTCTGCTGCTTATGTTCTCCAGAATATCCTCCACTGTTCTGCTTTAGGCTTTACTGATTAAATTGCTTGTTTCCTCCCACTATAATAAAAGCTCCATGAAGAAAGAGACTTTGTCTATTTTTGTCTCTGTTTGTGCACAAGGGAAGCTCCTAAACACACTACTATTTGATTAACTCAGCTTTTACTCAACTTTCCTTAAGCAAGACAGTGAGCAACTCTAATTATTCCCCCCTGGAATCATACATACACCCTGTGGCATTATAAGAACAATTGTAAGGGATATAGAGTACCTTAAAAGGGGGAGGGGAGGTATTGAAGAGAAAAATTGGAAAAAGTGGAAAAGACCAGCTTACTACTACTCTGCAAGATAATTTTTTGTGACCTTCATGATATCAAAAAGAAAGAAATGATTAGAGAGTCAAACTTGTTCAGGCATACAAAATATTTCTGAGGGAAAATGAAAAGAAACCCAAATTCTCAGATACATCATATATTAGCAACCATTATAGCAATCTAGATAGAACTCCACCCCCAAAATTCTGGTTCATGAATAAAGTAGCAGGAGATGTTTAGTTCAAAATAAATTCAATGACTATTGGTCTCTGATATTTTTTCACATTTCTTAAGATTTACAAATTCAGATATGCTATTAAAACTGCCACTAACTTATTAAATTGATCATTTGGCTTCATAAATCCCTTTAAACAGGTGGCCCAATATATTATGGATAGAATGGGGATCAGAGAACTAGGGACAACTTTTTTAGAGAAAGGAGACAACTTTCAATATTTTGAATACATTTCAATATTATTAATTACAATGACTATATGTCATTGTTACTGGGCAAAGGATAGTAAAACTCTGATCTATCAGTATAACTTTTTGACCTAAATAACTAGGGAGCAACATAAAATGGACCATCACTATCTTAGGCAGCAGTTAAGTTCCTGCTTACTAAAGTCTGCCTGTAGCCAAGAGCAGCTAGAACAGGATTGTTTTGTGTTCCAAATATAAACATAGCAGTTATTCTTGTCCACAGTTGCTATTTAGATGCATATATGGTCTTCTATTTTAAAAGTCAAGGTTTTTTGATTTTTTTTTTGCTATCTTTAATCATTTTTATGCATTAACATTTGGAATTCAACAATGTTAAGCCAGAAGCAAATGTTGCGATCTCTTTATTTTGTGAGTGCTTAAATTCTCTTCTAAAATAATCTGTGCCTTCAGAAATAAGAATAGTGGTTCATTTTAGGGCCTGGACTTTGCCTGAGGAAGACCCAGAGTGGGTCTGTGTGCAAGTGTTCAAGTATTCCTTGATCTGAGTCTGGAATTACAGATGTTTTCGGGTTGAGCACATTCATCAATCCGTGTGATTATGTTCTGTTCACTTTTTTTGTTAATGTGTTATATCACTAATAAGTTTACAAGAAAAAGTGCCATGTTCTTCTGCACTGAATTTTTAAGAAAACTGTTAAAATAGTACAGAAAATAGATTTCTTATTTACATTAGATCATTTGAGGATATTTTAATATTATAAAAGCAACAAGACTGATGCAAGATAAAGTGATATGGACAATACAATATTAAATGTCAACTGAACTGCTGCATTATCCTCTTTTTAATATTTAAAAGAGCTAAGGTTGGCACAAATATAACCAATGCTTATGAATAATTTTATAATATATAACCTTGTGCAACATTAGTGTCTGATAAATCTTCCTTAAAATACTTGTGTTTGTAACTATTTTAAGAAAGATTTTTTTTTTTTTTTTAGCATATGATCAAGATATACCTCAGAACCTAGAACTATTAAGGGGATACATACTCTAAAAGATCTGCCCATTAATGCACACAAAAAAATAAAGGTTGTTAATGTGAAATAGTTCTACAGAAATCGTGTGCAGGGAGAGAGAGAAAGAGAGAGGAAGAAAGAGAGAGAGAGAACAGATTTAAAACAACAGAAATAACAGTTAGTCAAGAAATCTCCAAAAAGATCCATCCATTTGTGGACAAAAACTTATACAAATATGCTGGACATAAATTGGGGTTGCTAAGACCTGAATCTTGCCACAAATCTAAGGTTTCTTTTGACAGGAAACCAAAATAAAGAAGTAGATGAATTCCATATCTGGGACTCAAAACTCCAAATCTGCCACATAATCCACCATGAATGGCTGACATTATCTCTGTCAAGGACAAACTTATATGATTGGACACATTCCACATATCTCTCTTCCATGTGTTTTGCTTGCAAGTGCTTCTACCTGTGTCTCCTTCAAGCACTTCTTTGTACATCTCCCTTTTTAGATCCAACTTGTTCCTTCCCAGCTACCTCCCATTCAGAAAGTTTGGTTTATGACGTAGTAGGACTTGTAATCCAATGAGGCTGCATTTAAACGGTGGCTGGGAAGATGTTGCTGTTTCAATGCCCCTTTTCCATTCATATATAGAGATGTAACTGTCATAAATTTATCAATATGTAATAATAATCTAATTATTATAGTCATTGTATAAATTTAGATTATGTAAAATAATATCATAATATAGGATTATAATTAGATATACAATGATTATATGTTATATATTATATGTAAGGTGAATATTGTGGAACTAGCATCAGGTACTCCATTCAATCAGAATAGAGTCAGATCAGATAACTTTATCTCAATGTACCTAGAGTAGGCCTCTTCCAATATGTCACCTTGGGTTGGAGAACCTGATGTTGATTGATGCCCTGTGAGCCTTGGGGCCCATTGAGCCAGGATTTGAAGAATGAAAATTGTTTAGAATTGTGAGCAATGATGTCCTAAAGGCAGGAGCAGCTTACACCCTTGCCTAAATTCTTAGTTTTCTCCTAATTCCTCCTAATTAAAGATTATCATATCTGAGTTTCCACTGTTTTCCTAATTGAATATGCAGTTATTGCCCCCCCGCCAATGTAGTTTGAAGGATCTCATCCAGTTGTAAGTTCATTAGTGAGCATGTGTTATCTACGTGTTATCTATTTGGGAAACTTTGATCCCAATACAAAGAGGAAGAAGAAGAAGAATCTCTCCTGATTTTTTTTTTTTTTTTTTTTTTTTTGCCTGTCATGCAGTTTCCCCTTCCTCTCCTTGTTTTCTAAATGCAGGATACATATCCCAGGTCTGCTCCATAATTATTTACAATTCTCAACCATGGAAATTCTCCATACTTATTAAATTGATTTTATCTTCGCAAACCCATGTGATGCTGCATTGGTTACTCTTGCACCCTGAGAAGAAACCAGCAGTTTAGAGGAAGATTTCCTTTGTGCCCTGACATTATAAATAATTAGAAAATCTTATCATTAATATTGTCAACAGAATTAAATTTTGAAGATTCTATTTTCTTCAATATTGACAGAATAGCTTCTGTATTAAGTGTGATTTACTATTTTGGAAGCCGGTTTATATAAGCACATGAAGTCCCCATAATCAAAATACTTAAAACCACTCAAAGATACTGATTTAACAAAGATGCATGATTCTAAGATACTGAATTAACTTGAAGACATATCTCCCTCTATGTGTATGATGCAAGATAGTAAAAATATAAAAGTTCAGTAACTTGAGAATAAAAAAAAAATCCAAATGCCACCTAACCTATCATGATTTCTACCCATTGCTCAAATATTAGCATTTAAAAATAGAACCTACTTTTCCTTGAGTAAATTCAAGACAAAAATATCAGGAAGTTCTATGTGCTACGGCTTAGGGGATGCTTATGATCTTTACTTCCACCATTTATTTTTTTTGTCTAAATTATTCTTTTAACATCCTTTTTCCCTATCTGAACTTTTAAATGCCTCTCAACACTAAGGTATGGTTTCAGCAGTTCATTCAGCATTTGAGCATGTGAACACATATTGCTTACCACCATGTCAACAAACCCTTAGCAAAGAACAAATAAAATCACATAGTGATTCAAGTGAACCGAGATTTGGAGGCAGTCCGTAAGTTGTTCAGTTACAGATCTGAGCTCACTGGAGTTATGAGTCACTGAAAACCTGTGGCCTGACTTATTTGCTGCATCATTTGGGCATCTAGGTAGTTTGAGCACCCTCTCTGTATATCAGTCCAGCAGTTTCATAACAGCAGCCACTGCGGAGCATGTTGTAAAGTCTCTCCAGAATCCACCCTCCAAACTGCCAACAAACAGGACTTGGATGGAATTAGAAGCCAAAATTTTCTATCCAGAGCAGTAAACAGTACATAGCCTAGAAGTTTATTTCTCCTCTTATTTGAAAATACAGATGAAATTTAGCTGCTGGAGCATTGCTCAATCCCCCACCATCTCAATGAGTTCATACTGTGTAAATATTGTGATCTTAATAAATAAATACTGAAGCACAGCTGGCGCCAGCAAGATATCGCTGTTAGGTTTCTGTGGCCTTGTTATCACCGGTGGGTGTTGCTAATTATTCTCAGAACTGGCATAGAAGGGGATAGGAATGCGGAGGAAAGCCAACAGAGGTTGAAACAAAAATAAAACATTGTTTGTTTCGGTCCATAGCAAGGGCATTCCACCCTTGTGAAAACCAGAGATACATATAGTAGGTATGTGTGTTGCTTTTCTATGTAAAAAATGATTTAACAACACTATTTATTTCAGCACTTGATTGCATTCCAACTGATTAAAATGCACACCATTTGTTTGTAAGGGCAAGGGGAGGTAATTGGGGTGTTCAAAGGACAACACTGTGAACCTGAATGTCTTAGATGAGTGAGTTTACCAAGAGAAAGGATTTTTTCCCTTCCTTCTCCCTTTTCTGGCAGGTGTGTTAATGACCAGGCTTTGTACATTGCACCCAAAAGATGTTCATTGTGTGTAACTGCTTTGACTTGAGGAAACAGATGCTATTTAGACATATTGTCCAGATGAAAAGCTGCATATGAATTGATGCATTATTTTTTTTGAAAATGCCAAGGTTAATTTTTAATTGCTGGCAGCAGGGTAGACCTGATGACCACAGCATTTCACTCAGGTAGCTTGTGCTGGCTCATCAAATTATTACTTCCTCTCAAGTAATGTTTTTTGACTTTGAGCCCAATGGATAAGCAGAGGGAGTACCTTGAAGGGTTTCTGGCATTGCACTGCACTGTTATGTTAAAGAATCTACTCTCATTTACTGCTCTCAGCATTTCATTACACAACAGGGAGGCAGGGACTTCAGAAAATGCAAATTACTACTGTAAACCCAAGTCAAATTTGTTCTCCTAATTCTCTTCACATCTCTTCTCAGTTTACCCTTGGCAACACTTTTTGTCCAAACCTGAACACCCTCCTTTTCTCTCCCCTCCCCCACTGTTAAAATGCTTTAGATTATAAGAGATTTGTAGCCAGCTGTTCTTGTAATTCTGGCAGGGGCGGCTCTGTTCCCTAAAAATCTATTACAGGACCTAATACTGTTGACATTTCCCCTGCTGCTTTATTCAAGAATGTCTCAACAGGAGGCAGTACATTCTGGGGGGTTTCTAGCCTAGGGAAGAAAAAAACTGAATGCCTACTGAAACTTTAGAGACATTTTTATTGGACAGAGGATATTTAGAAGAAACTTGCTTTGTTTCTGATTCTTTTTACTCTTTCCTATAGTATTCCACCAAAACCATTTTCTATATTATTCTGTTTCCCAAATAAAATTATGTCAGATAATAAATCTATTAATGCCGGAAATATTGCCTTTGTTTTGACTAATCCTATCTGAATGTTGTTTCTATAGTTGCCTGCTTGAGTTGCTTGATTAGTAAAGTAATATTCACTTAGATGAAACAGAGGACATAATACCATCATGCATAGTTCTCAGGCATGAAAGTCACTGATGCCAGGAGTTCAATTCAAAAAGGTAATTATTTGCAACTAGGATGCATTACAACTTGGGCACTGCATAACATCTCAAACTTTGGATTACACCACTCTCATTTCCTGCTGCACTTGCTTTCCATAACAGTCTTCTAACTTGCATGTATGTGAAGATTGACACCATCAAAATTAATGTGGCAATATAAATGTTAAGAAATTTGCATCATATATTTGTGTTTCCCTGGAAGATTTAAAACATTCCATGAATTTTCCCTAAAGTTTCTTATAATTTTAGTACCACAGACTCAGAGATTTATTTTTCATTACAGGTATTAGCTTTGATATTTATTAATTGTCCCTATGATCTATATCAGAAAGTTTTAATGTGAAAATCAAAAATTATATTCTTTCTATTGAGATCTTAATGAATTTTGATTTGCCACCAAACCTAGTAGATCATTTTCCTTTGAAGAAGACACATATATTAAAACTATAGAGTGTCATTGTCTCCTATTTTATTACTTTTAGGTTATTTACTGACAGCAATGGACTCAGCCTATTATTACATATAGCCTTTTAAGGCATGTCATCACTCATGGGATATGATTTTTACACATTTCTCATCACCCAAATCAAAGGTAAATTTTTAGACTGGCATACCCTATTCAACATATTTGAATGAGTCAAGGCATAAGTTGGTGACTTCATTTTTATACTGTTTGCCTCTAAGAAATTAGAAGATGCAATGTGCATGTGTATCTCTTGGGAGTCTCCTAGGAATTTCTTGCAATATTGTTAAGAGACAGAACTCTGAATGATCTGCCATCATTTTACCGCGGTCCTAAGTTAGGTGTGTGAGCTATCAAACACTGCACTACTGAGACATGAAACTGTCTCCCATAGGCCATTTATGTGTTTAGAATCATTCATTAGTAAACACTATTCTCAGGTAAGTCATACAGGCAAGTTCCTTTTCTCCAACCCACTCATCCCTGTGGACCATTCTCCAGGTATGAGGACCATTCTCCAGGTATGAATAGCAGGACTCTAGCTGAAATTGGGTCAAAATGGGGCATAGGGGCATAAGCCTCCAACCAACAAGTCACAGGAAAAAAAGGGGGGGGCATTTATAAAATGCGGCTTCCACCATCCAGCTTTCTTACCAGACTCACATCACCCACATGTAGCAGGTGCCAGTCAAGTGTAATTTAAACAACAGGGTTTTATTTACAAGGAAAATTAACCAGGAAAACAAAAAGTCCTTAATGCCACAGTGACCAGTTATTTTACCTCAAGTACCGTTTAGTCTGAAAGTCCCAAACATATGTCCAAGGCATCCTGCAAAGTCTGGTCTTTCTTTTCTGTCTTCTCATTGTTCTTTCCTCTCCAGTGTCCTGAGCTGTGGTTTCTCCAAGGCTCCTCTAACTTTTCCAACAGATGCTGATGCAAAGTAAGCTTTCTAAATCTGCTGCCTTGCTGCAGCACCACACACGCACTTTCTTTACCAGGCCTGCCTTTGGTGTTATCTGGCCAAATTCATAGACCTGCCCTCAGCAGCCCCTGGTCACCCCCGGCCTGCCATTCTGGCAACCAACTCCACACAGGCTACTTCTCTGCCAGCCACTCTTCCACTACGGATCCTTGCCAGCATCACTCTGAGCTGATGCTCACTCTTTCAGAGGCTTCCCCTGGTCAAGCCACGTGGGCCTATTCTTTTAGTCCGCCATTCTTGTCTCTTTTCCACCTCTCTCCTCGCTCATCCTTTTTGTCTACAATACCTCAGCTTCTTGCTTTTTCTCGTGGGTCTTTCTCTCAGACCCCACCCACAAGGCATTTTGGTGCCCATACAATTGCCAACTGCATCACTACCCTGTATCATGACTGCTGTTACAATTTTGTAGAAGATGATCATTTATTTACCCTCATAATGGGAGAATTACAAACTTAACATATGAGTTTTATAGTTGTTAGTATCAGAGTTTTGTTTCTGTTAGCTTTGTTTATTATCAGGATATTAAAAAATCTGTCTCAGGTAATAAGAACAGTGTAAAAGAAAATATTCAGTCTTTTGAAAATAATAAAGAATAGAACAAACATTAGCAAACTATGAATGCAATTGCTCTAAGTGATAGAAGATTCCTTTTTATTTTTATACACTAAATTGTTTTTACAAGTTTTTTAATAAATATCATAAAGTCATCAAGAGATCTTTCATTTGTTATTATAGGCTTATTTCCTAGGGTGTACTATTCAATTTGTATCACCAATGAGTTTCAATAGTTGATTTTTTTAAATCTTGGGCATAATTATCAGTTTTTGAATGAGCCTATATTCTAGGCCTTTGAAAATTTTATTTAACATAATGTTCTCATTTGATTTAGAACTATTCTATAATATTAACAATATGAGTGTCCTTATTTTATCTAGATAAACCTTTCATTATAGAGTTATATATATTTCATAAATTTAACCCAATAAGTCATTACACACATAGTGATGCCTATATCTTGCACATAAGTAAATGCAAAGAAACTAAACATCTCCTTGAATCAGTCCTCACACCATAATTCGATCTCTGAGGATGACAGGGATTTATGTTTCAAATTTTTATTCCAAATAAAATACACTTGAATATGCTATCACAAGAAGGCATGTTGTGAAAACTGCTGATTTTAAAAACTGTTTTTTGAGTTGCAGGTGGAAAGGAGGAGGGGAAAAAAAGGAGTGGAATGGGAACATAAAGTTGTAAAAGAAAAGCAGAGAAATGGGAAAAATAAAAGGATCTGACAAGGTACCTGATAGAGAAATTTTATCTCATTCACTTTCACCTTTCTAGTTTATAATATTCTCTGTTAAAATGTTCATTTCAAGGTCACTCAATGTAGAGTTTGGAAAAAGGAAGTTTACATTTATTCTCACTCCCTAGAAAAAGCTCATTTTTACCTTTGCAAAGAGATTTCTAATGATCCAATTTATATAACGCCCAATTATGAAATCTTTGTCAGCAAAATTGGATTCATTCTATCGCTCAGAATGTAACAACCCAGGCCAATATTTCAGCAGGGCTACTGTATTGTAGGATCAGCTTTTCA
The DNA here is from genome assembly GCA_004024945.1 of Uropsilus gracilis. NCBI lineage: Eukaryota > Metazoa > Chordata > Mammalia > Eulipotyphla > Talpidae > Uropsilus > Uropsilus gracilis. The sequence goes on from PVHY01002490.1 coordinate 28,864, forward strand.
AGAAGAGCAATGGTAATGATAAGAAAGAATGGCATGTTTCCTTTGGCTTGAAAGAAAGTGAGATCTAATATAGTGCCACCTCTTAGTTAGGTTAGCTTACTTAATGCATAGATATGAAGAGGATAGCATTACTTTCACAAGGTGGTTGTGAGAATAAGGACCAGATAATTGCCTTTAAAAGTCATAGTATGTGATGATTAAATTACAGATGTCACTATCATTGTCATTAACAAAAGTAACTGAATAGTTGGCAGAACAAAATAGGCTGCTAGTTCATCAGCAGGAGACTTGCACATACTTGGAGTAGGGGAAACAAAGTATCAGAGTGTAGCTTTTTGGAATAGAATGGACCCACATTGTTCACTGTCAGTGGGAATCAACACTTACCCTTCATCCATAACTGGTTAGCACTCCAGGAGTTTTGAAATTCACCTGATAAAAAAAAATTATCAATTTTCTTATTTGGAAAAAAAACTGACTGAGAAGTGGTTGATTTAGGATCTCTGCTAAGTTCCTTAATGAGATATGTAATCTAGACAAGCATAATACCTGATAAAAAATAAGAGCTTCGGCTACATGGGAAGGATAGGAGATAACCAGCGTAGTAGAATTTTATTTGCTCTGTAGGTTTTCCTATTTAAGCAGTCTGTTTGACTTCTTAGAAATTTACACCTCTGTAGAGATAGAGCAAATGTAAAAAGTGTTAGTTTCCAAATCTGTCCCCCTCTGAGGAGCTTTCCTGCTGGGTTTAAGCTGACTGCTCATTTTAGGCCTCATTTACTAGTTAGTCTTCAGAGGAGTTTAAAAATGAAAAATGGTGAAGTTGCTTTAATTTTACTTGTTCTTTACCTAGTCATGAATATGAAATTTTGAAAGCTGCAGGATCCAAAAACAGAATAAACACACTTGTAAAAATTGGATTCAGTTTTCATTAAAGAATTTGCTGTTATGAAATTTGGTTCAGTAGAATCAGAAACTATTTCCAAATATATTCATGATATTTTATCATTGCAAAGTATTAAAATCCATTAGTTCCACATTACAAAATCCCTGCTAAATTACTAACCATACTTTACTTAAGGCAGAATTTGATATACCTGAAATTTGTGATTATTCAGAATTTTGGAAAGTCAAAAAAAAAAAAGAAATTAAAAATCAGAGACCTCTATTCCCAGGTGGTTGATTAGCTCCTAAGGCAGAATTTCCTGTGCTAGAATTGCTGTGCAAATTTAGAACGTACTATTTATATAACATAGAAAATTCACACAAAAAAATGACAGGCAGGACTGAATATGTTTATGAGGAATAAGTCATTTCAGGTGTACAGACATTTTTGAGGTAGAGGCAAGGTTAACTTAATTTCACAAAATTTACAGTTAGGGTTAAGTTGGAATATAGAAAAAATCATTTTAGCTGGTATATAACCACTTAATTCACTTAATATAAGAAATTCAAATGAAGGTAGGGCCCACTTGTTTAAAGTTGGTCTCCCTAGGTCAACATGACACAAAGTAATACAAGACTAACAGCAGATCTGTTCAACTCCTGGTAGAATTCACTAACACTACAAAAGCTGGGTTTGATGTTTAAAAACAACAACAAAAAACAAAAAGAGGATGGAATATAACGAATGACTAGCTGCTAATAAACATGGGGCATACAGAGGTTAAAAAAAAAAAACAACATCTGTTTGAAGGACTGTTAGCCGCTGCTACCTTGACAATGACTGAACTGGATTCAATTAAGGATTGTACCAGTGATTATTTCCAATTTCCAGTTAGCAACAAAACAAAATAAATATACGTTTTTAATCTCTCAGTTTTACACCAAAAATGATTAATCAGCGCAAATGAGTTTCTGTGAGTTGGAAGGTTCACTGCCTTCATCAGTGTCAAGGGTTTAGCGTTTCCCAGCAGATTCCCCCTGTGCCACTCCAGCAAAATTTCTGTTTTAGAAAGAAAGAAGTCTTGTGTAAAGACCACACAGTTATCATTTTTATCTTTCTTCTTCGTGCTAGGCTTATAGTTTGGAACACAAAACATATCTAAAAAGAGACAACTATCACAGCTGTTTGAAAATACCCTAGGAAATGATCTTGCTGCTGTTAAACAATGGGCAAGGAAGAGGACACATATCTTTAATGTTTATCTCTGTAGTCTACTCATAAGAAAATAAGCCCCAGCAAGTTTTTCTATGCTGCATAGGACCTAATAATACCATCAGACCTTAGAAAAATCCTTGGTCTTCAGTAGTCAATTCAATTACTTCTCTTGTGTGTATTGCATATATGGAAGAGGAGAGAAATGTGTCATGGAGAGAGGGGGTATACTTGAGACCATCTTGGTCGTTTTTTTCCCCATCATTCCTGAAATGTTTATTGTTTGTGTACTAGATTAGTCCAAATTATTATTATGGATTTCAGGGTCCTAGAGTTTGAGTTCAACCATGGTGAATTTTTAGTTTGCTGCAATGAACACACACACACACACACACACACACACACACACACATACACACGCAAGCACCAGGGTATCAAAATAAATACAGAATAAACACAGATTCTTCTTCTTGGACCAACTTCAAAGAAAATAAACTGAGATTAACCCTACTCCAAAGCTAAATGTTTTAAAGAACTTTTGCTCTTAGAAGTGCTTGAGGTTTTAAGTCAGAATGCTAAAAGATGTAGTTAGGAAGTAAATACAGAATTTTTATCAGGAATACAAACTATCCCTCTTGGGATAAAGTTCTATTATAAATTATCTTTTTAATTTTTTAGATAATTGTATATTCATATGCATTTATAAAACTAAAACAAAAATGCCCATGTATTACTCCATTGGTGGATTTTGCAAAAGGTATAGTTTAAAGTCAGAAATTTCCACTGATCTTCTTAGAGTCTTTTTACTAGTACTCATCTATGCGTGTGTAGTTCTTTCTATACAATTCTAATACATGTTCGGTTCATGAGTCTACCAACACTAGCAAAATATAGACATATTCTATGACCACAAGTTTTACTTATATTATCCCTTTATAAGTTTATGTAACACCGAAAAGAAAGAGAAGGTCCTATTTAAAAGATACATTTCATTTCTAAGATCAAACAAAATATAATAGAAAAAAAAAAGCAACAACAACAAAAACTCAACCTGGGTGCATAAATGTATTTTATTTGACTTTCAATTCCAATTAGTGGTTTGGGAATTTCTATGTTTATTGGCCATTGGTGTTGTCTTGTTTTGTCAAGTGTTTTGTGAATCTTTGCTCAAATCTTTCCCTCTTTCTTTTTAGGTGTTGTGGAGAACTGGGATATAGACTAGAAGCAAAAGTATTTGCAGAGTGGGGGACAGAAAATGCGGATGTATTGAAATATATTCCTAAGAAAAGCAGTGGAACAGACAAGAGAGATCTGCTGCCTTGCTCAAATCGTCCATTTGTTTTAAAATTTGATATTGTATATTGCTATTTGAATTATAGTAATTCTTCATAGATTTTGAAATAAGACTTGTCCCATTTTAGACATCTTTAAAGGATAATTGATCCTTAAAATCCCTCAATATATATGTTGATGTTCATCACAGGTAAATAAAACTTATGTCAGTGAGAAAATAATGAGGTGAAATTTAGTGTCCATGAAGATTCTAAAACTTATGTAAAGAAGTTTAAAAATATTTGAATCTGTAACTGTATATTCTTGATCCTATTTATATAAGGTAATTTAGAAAAGCAAAAGAAAAGTCCTCAATGTCTGACTATTAGGGAGGATGTGTCCTCTTTCAAAGCAAAATTTTTAAAGCAAGAATATTGGACATATATGGACCAATTCTTGTGTACCAAGAATTATGGTTACTCTTTATTTTTCTTTCTACCTCTTCTTATACTACTTATTTCCTGCATCTTATTGCTAATAAAGCCAACATATTTATGATCATATTGAATGTATTTTAGAACTTGGGACTATCATTCTTGCTCAGATAGGACTGTTAGACTACACATGGATTTTAAACTTTTAAGGGCATTCTCTCTTGCTTCCTGCTCTCCTATGCTCTCTTCTCTCCCCCAGCACGACTCCATCATTTTATCGCCTCCAACCTAGGCTCAGATATGCATTGCCACTGGGCCCAGGTGTATACAAATCATGGGGTAGCACAGTATCACAGGTGCTGATCATAAAAGCTAATGATGGAAGGGTAAAAACCCTGCAAACTCATTTATCCTACCATCATTCATGAAACTGTAATGATTTAATTTATGTAAACTTAATTTTTCTTTACAGGCAAGCTTTTGGGACTGGTGAGCTTGTCTGGGCAATACCTGAGTATTTGACCATAATTTCCAAGTATTTGACCAAATTCACAAGTATTTGACCATAATTCAAGGGAAAAATAGAATATTGGTTGATTAGCAGTACAGTATGTAGTATGACTTTGTTTTGTTTTGAAACATTTCTGAAGTTTCCAGAGATAGAATAGGGAGTAATGAAAATATCTTTTTCATTACTTCAGAACCCCTATGAGAAATCATGAAGGAATAGCAGCAAGGATTGAAGAGGCAGCATCAAATATCAAATATGTGGTGGTGTTTCTTGATGGCCTATATCTTCCCCCTAAAATGGGCAGTCACAACTCTGGCTCGTTAACAGTATCCCAATTAAGTACATAGGACTAACAACCACTAAGGAGATTGAGACTAGGTCAGCAAAGTTTTTTCTACCCCTTTTCTTCCCCCTCTGTTTTGTTTAAGACAGCAGGTATTGATCTAAACAGCTCTTATTACAGACCCTTGGCTGAGCCTATTTACATGTAGAGTAGTTTTTAAAAAAACTCAAAGTTCTAGAAAACCTCATAAAAGATTTTCAAATCCAACATTAGGCAGTCATTTCTAAGATGAATTGGGGAACTCTTTGAAATTTCTTCCATCCAAGAATCCAGAGCCGGGTGATATTGTCCACACCCTCTGTCCTTCCTGACAATATAACAACTGGCCCTGGCTGTTTTATTGCCCTAACATAAGGAATTGACAGTAGATATTGGGCCAAATTGGCCTTTTTGGTTTCTCTCCATTGACCCCCCCTGCTCTTTTGGTTTTCCCCACCTGGATTCTAGGCAAGTGCCCAGTGCTACTCTCATTAGACTGGTGAGAATAAAAAGCCTATAATGGTTTTGGAAGTTCTAGGAAAACAGATAAAGCAAGTTTTATAGCTCTCAGTGTTTCAAAGAGTTCTTGAGACTGGCCGAGAATAAACATGAAAGCTATTTAAGTGGGTCCAGCCAACTTGTTCAGGATCTGAATGGAATTTTGGACTAAGCTCAATAAAATAATAAAGTGTTATTTTGGTTGTCTTGATCCCCTGTGCATGAATACTCCTCAGGAGTTTGGGTGGCAGATTTGCTTATTTTGGGCAGAATTCAGACATTACTGCCTTATTAAGTCAATTACCACTATTAAACTTACCTCCACATAACTCTTATTACCGTGTCCATTTAAACCACAATTACCAATATTCACATTTAAGTGTTTTAAAACTACTTTTAAAAATCTGATAGGTATTTTTAAAAGTACAAATTTTGCACTTTTGAGTTCAATGAATTAATCTCAATATTGGGTGACAATGTTAATAATAAAACTTTTATAACATTAGCTAGCTTACGATGTTCTCACTTCCTATAGTTCAAGGAAAGAATTTCCTTTAAAAATAAAAGCAGCCCAAATAATAGGATGGGAGTGTGGTTTATATTTATTTATTTTGCAGGATATAATTTTTACTTTCATTAATAAAGAAGTCTATAAATCTAAAGTAAAATTAACCATTCATTGGTCCTTTTTACTTCTTAATAGAATTTTATTTTAATTTTAAATACAGAACAACTCATTCACACTGACTTAATTAGCAATATTAAAGCCATTGCTTTCAGTGTATAAAATAAAGCTGATTATATTATCTTTTTTATTTTCAGTTTCAAAATTCTTTAAGAAAATAAATAACAGATGTTGTATATACCTTGCAAACCTTCATTGACTCATATATTTTTATTCAAATATATTGAAATGAAAATAAGCCACCAATTAATTTTAAATGCAACACAAGATGTTTCATTTGCAGCAATATGGATGGAATTTTTTAAACATAAGTATTTCAAATATCACATAAGTATTTCAAAATAAAATACAAAATTATTTCCTAAAACTGTGAAATAAGTTAGTTTTTTCAAAAAATATTTTACCACTACTGTTACAATGATTTATACAATACAGTCTTAAATTTTTAACTAAAATTTTAAGTTTCAAGTATTAAAATCAAAACATTTTAAGATATAATAGTGTATATTTATTTGCATATTTTATATAGATTTACATAAGAAATATTTTCACTGTTGGAATTAGAATATGTCTTCTGTCTTCCAGAAGTAATGTATATACTTTATATACTGTGCAAAATATATACACTTTAAAATTACTGATAATCCATATGAGTTTTTATTAATGTAATTAATATTGAGAAATTGAATAACTATTAAATATTTTGAAATAGAAACACACTACTATTTGACATAGAATGATCATATGCCTACAATAAAAATAGTGAGAACAGAATTGCTTTCTTTTCTATCTGGTTCAAACAAAGAAAGTAGGATTCTCTCTTTATCTCAAACATTTTAGTAGTCATCAGGGCAATGGTTTCATTATTTTCTGAAACAATTCATTTTGTACTCAGAGTAGAATGGATTACATGGGTCATGATGAAGATGATGATGATGACAAAGTAGTTTTGACTTTTCAAATCTCCTAGCAGAATTTGTGGGTCCCAAGAGGTCACTAGAATCACTCTGAAACTGTACACATCCTTGTATGTAAGGGTGCCAGTTGTTATAGGGCTCCCCCCCCCAACAGGGGAATGGTGACCTGGATATGAGTTCCCATGTGATAAGAACCAAAGACAGATGTGCAGAGAGAAATTTAAACAGAGACCAGAGGAAGTGAAAGAGAGGGGGAGAGATAATTGTATATATGTGGTTAGTCACTCTCCATTCTGGTAATAAGCAGCATCAGGGCTGAGTCACAGAAGCAAGACAGCAGACCATTTGCATTCTGTGCTGTATAGGTCCAACACACTGTAATTGCCCTAATTCAAAATTTGGAGAATTTTTCCCCTTGTTGATTATATGATGCATGACTATTTTGATTATATGATGCATGGATATTTTCTCCCACTCAAAAGGGTAATTTTTCATTTCAATGTTAAACTTCTTTCACTGAGCAAAATACTTTTAATTTGATATCATGTCATTTGTTTATTTATACTTTTATTCCACTTGCTAGTGCAGTTGAGTTCCTAAATACATCCCTGGGTAGAAATGTCATGCAGTATATGCCATGTTTTCTTCTATGTCCTTCAAAGTTTTAAGTCTACATTTCAAGTATTTGGTACTCCTACAATTGGGTCCTATGCAAGCTTTTATGCCCTCCATTATCTAGCTACTAATTAATTGAATTGTCCTGTTATTTTTCTTCTAAATTATCAATGACATAGCAATAGTAACGTAATTATATGTTACCCTTTGTTACTCATTCTTTGTACATCTCAAAGGCCAAACATTGCATCAGTCAGTTCATATCCTTTCACCTGTGGCTTCCTCTGATTACCTGCAGGAAAATTCACAGTTGTACATCTAAAGCTTGCCAGACATAGCCAATTCTCCAGCTGTACGCAGTGATAGCATGGTTACTGTTATTTGACTAATGTATAATCTGCCCCTAGAATATAATTCGTAGAGTTTACGCCCTTGAACTACTTCTCATATCAAAAGACTTAAATTTAGTTCCCTGAAAACAGAAGGTAAAGTTGAGATTGATGTGAAGTGAATTTAATTATTGAGATGTAGTCTCAGAAGAAAGTTTTGAGGGGAAAAGATAGAACAGGGAACCATAGCCAACAAAGGGCAGGTATCCATCAAGTATTACATGGTATTTTCAAATAGATATCCCCCAAATAACACCATCTTAACTAGACTGACTTTTTATTGTCTGATGTCCATTAGTCTATCTGGAAGAAAGGTATTGGGAATAGAAAAAGATTAAAAGTGCAAGAAATTTATCTTTAGACTCAGAATTGTCAGATTAAAGAAAATCTGTTATATTTGAATTTCAGATTACAGAGGATCAATTGTATTGCTGTCCTTACCTTCATGAAGATAGTGTTTATGTATTGTTCTCTCAATAGCATAACAGTTTTAGATGGATTTGAACTCTAATATCAGAATTTTATTATTTTATATCATTATGTATGCATTTTTTAAATGGAAGACAGGGTCCAGGGAAATATTCTTGCTTATAAGAGAATCTCTGTATTTTCAACTAAAATGTGTAATTACCCAATTTCTAGATGAAAAATACTGGAAAATTATTGCTTATTATTATACATAGTTAATATTCCATCAAAATAGAAAGTTGTAAGTATATGTAAATAAGCTCAAAGACCCACATGCTATGTAATGCTAGAGAGAACATAAAGTGTATTTGGTTTCTGACCAAGAGTTTTGAGGAAAAGCATTTGTGATAAATTATAATACATCATAATAGAAAAACCATAGAAAAATTGGGGAAGTTTTCTTCTAAGAGAATGTTAATGATATAGGTGGTCTCTCTTTACATGAAATTCTTTTCTATGTATCCTGGCTTGAGCTATCACTTCTCAAATATTTTATACTTACATAACTTTAGGATCCCCAGAAGTATTCTTTCAAATAAGAGTTAAATGAAAAAGGTTTATTAAAATGAGATTTCATGAAAATTCAACAGGGAAAGGAACAAGATATAGAAAAAGCCATGCCAGGGTCAGATAAAAAGCAAAATCTCAGAGGATAATTCTTGACTTCAAACTACAGAGGAACTGTGGAAATGTGGCAAACACACCTAAGAGTTTGTTAATCAGAAGCAAAAGAGCAGGACCATATCTGTTCTTGAGTTTAGTTTTTGTAGATTAAGGACTGCACCTAACAGAAAGTGCCCCACAACTCACAGTTTATTAGATGTATAAAGTAAAAACAATGAATAAGACCCATACCCCTCCCAAAATACAAACAAAAAAGCAGTGGTTTACGTGTCTACTTTCTCATTAGAATTCTATGAGCAGAAACTAATACTATGCTAATCTTCATAAATTTAACACTAATATGGATTTTTTCATTATTATTGAAATAACCGGTTATTGGGACCCTGTTGGTCCTTTCACAATACCCCCGCCTGTTCTAAGTCTTAGAAATAATTTTATAAGTTAGAACAAATAAAATAAATTAAAGGATGAAATGAGACACAGGCTTAGTTCTAGGGTTCTTCTAAACCTGTATGGTACTGATACTACATCTGTTTGTTAAGAAGAAAAGTGAGAATTCTGAATTCCAGAAAAAATATATGTTATAAAAAATCTATGTTATAAATTTTTAAAAATTTTTAAAATTCTCCCAAAACCAATACACACATAAAGAATTGTGTTTATCTAGAATTCAATGTGATAATATTTGAAGCAATCACAAAAATTAGACTAAGCAAATGAATATATTTTCACATTATTCACCAGTCCACGAGATTTTAGCAACCAAAGATATCATTTAGATCAGCATTGATAAATGTGATTTCTTGGCTCATGGAATTTAAGAATGTTTAGAACTTCTCTGTGTAGGAGTATGAATAACAGGAATATCTCTGGGCTTCACAAACAACTATAACAATAACGAAACACTCAGATCATTTGCCTCTTTTATTCCATTTCTTTTATCCCTTTTCTTACCTCTAGTTACAAATTAATCTCCAAGGAAAACCCAAATTCATCTTAAATCAATCAGGACTAAAACCCTGTCCTTCATTCTCCTCTCCCTCAATTTGTGGATGTTATAGTTGGTGTGAACAGTTTCTATAAAAAGGAAAGTAGGGGTGCTGAGTCAAAAGGACTACATAGGTATCTTCTGCAATTATCACAGGATAAATAAAACATTCTCTATGGAAGAGATAGGATGGATTGGACGAGTTAATGTTAGGAATCGAAGCAAGTGAGAGGACTTTTTTTGCTCTTGAGTAGTGTGCACATAGGAAAAATATCACTGCAGTTTTATATATATATTTTTTTTCTCCTAGAGTAGTATTACCTTGACTGTCTTGCAAACTAAACATGAGAAAGACATTTAATTTCTGAATTAAAGGATACTATTTTAAACAGAGTGTGCAAGTTCATTTAAAAGATAGGCTATATAATACTGTCCATCTTAAAGAGCAATTTACAAAATCAAAGGTTTTGATTTAAAAGAAAGAAAATTTTTCTTTTTTTCTCAGAGTAAGAGTAATTTAAAAATCAAAGTGTTATGCTTTAACTTTGATTTCTATAAGTCTTGTGTGATGATGATGGGAAAGTTTTCACAAAGTAGCAAGAATATCCCCTTTCTAAAAATGGTAATTTAACTAGAGAAATAATGGGCTAGAGTATTCATTCTCTACTAATTCAGAAGAAGTGACATTTTATTGTTGTGATATTATTATAACAGATGAGAAAAGACAGAGCGCTCAATGGCCCTCAAAGAGAAGTTATGCATCACTCCTCAGGATTCTGCCAGTGAAAGAAAAACATTGAGATTCTGGTATTTCAGCTATTCTGCTGAAGATCAGAGGATAGAAAATTTTGTCATAATTGTAGCTTTTCCTCTAAAATATTAACCATGCCCTTGGGTTTTAATGTCCTAGAAATTCTAATTCTTGTTTTAATCATATTGTATATGCATAATTTAACCAATACATTTCAATATGTTATGATATAATGATAACATATGAAATGCATAGAATTTGAAGGTTTAGTAAAGGATCCTAAATATCCAAATATTCTCGCCAAGGGGTAAATAACTTGTTCCTGAAAGATAGACATCTTTAACACAGGGCATTCTATGCTTTCTGAGGCAACTTATTATACTTAAACCATTCTAATTTGGGGAAATTCTTCTGATGTAGAGCCAAATATTCCTCCTCAAAACTTTCACTTAATGGTTTGGTCATATTTCTGCTCTCTGGAGATAAACAAAATATGAAAACTCAACTGTATATTGCAGTATTTCAAATATTTGCAAACAATTATTGTAACTTGTTAAGTATTCTCTTATCCATATTAAATAATCCCAATTCCCTTAGCAAACGCTAAACTAGTTTAAAAATATCCCCAACAATCTCAGAGGCTCTTTCCTTCTAAATCATTTACACCCTTAGGCCAGATAAAAAAGAAAACATGTACTTTCAGTACATAATAGAGTAGAATTTTTCCATTTTGATCAGTACAACTTTATATTATGCAAATTATGAAATAAATCATTGTATTTTCTTTGCTTCAAGTATCTTAATATTTAATGTTCCATTAGTCAAGTTAATCAGATAATTTTAAATACTATAATTTTCAAAGTTGCCTATATACAAAATTTCTTTTATATACATATATATTTAAATTCAAACTATTAATATAAAATTTGAATCTCAGTAGACTATTAGTGAATCAACAATCTTTTGAGCCATAGTAAACCCTGAAAATATTAGCTACCTCACCTAGTATTATCATCCACAAGTCCATTAAGTATGCAATTTGCGAATCCATTAGGTATTGATATTTTAATACATGCTGATGATGGAATGTCAACGTTTCAACTTCACAGAGATTGAATTATGGTGAGATATAAATATTATCTGTCTATTTTTGATTAACTAGTGAAACTCTCAGCATTCATTTCAGTTGTTATAATAGATTTTATAAATAGACACAAATTTTAGTAGGATGAGTATATACATTTAAATTGGGAGTGATTTTGAAAGTGAAAAAGGTTTATGTAATTATACGTAGATAACACACATATATATTTAATATAAATGGTTCATTGCCAGTTTATATATATAAATATATATATATATATTTATGTTTATATAAATTTATATTAAATGGCCATCCTAAGAAAACTTGAACTAATTTCCATTTGAACTACTAACACTTCAGCATTCAGAAACTGGAAAGGTTGATTTTTTCTAACTTTATAACCAACCAAAATACAAGCCTATCCACAAGGGGGATAAAAAAAAATGGCCTAGACATAGGAAAGACACTAATAAAAGGTATAGTACAGTACATTAGTCAGATCTTTTTAGAAATACAGTTTTGTGTATTGTAATAATGTAATATCTATAGAAAGGTGAGATTCCAGGTCCCTTCCCTACCCAAAAAAGAGTGGAGCTGAGCAGCTGAGAGGAGGAAAAGAAAGTGGAGAGGGTAGTGGCTAGGGAGAGGAAGAGGGAAGAGAGGGGGGGAAAAGAAAGAAGCAGAGAGAGAAGGGAAAGAAGACCAGAGGAGACACATGGAGTAAAAAGACATGTTTGCTTCTCAGCCTTGAACTTCTACTAGGGACTTGGTCTCATAGACACTTGAAAGAGAAGTAGATAAAAGACTAGCAAGGAACCTTTATCTTAACTTGGATTTTGATTTTGCTCTTTTCCTACCAGACATCTTGTCCCTTCTGATCTATTTTCTATAGATCCCCACCAGAAGGTGCCTTAAACTTGTGACAAATTCTTGGACCTCAGTGGTGCTGCTTTGGAGCAACTCTGTTCAGCTGGGCATTTACCCATAAGAAAATAGGCATCTTTGGGTGTTTCATGGGGATATTTCTAAACAATAGTCTTTCTCTTCTCTCTATTGTACGTGTCTTAGGCAGAACAGTATGTTTTGATGTGATAAATGGCAGAAAACAGCCAGGTTCGGGGTTCTTGGAGTGCCCCTCATTCTGCCTTATAATACTATGTTGAATTCTATGTAGTATGTTGAATTCTATGTAGTATGTTGAATTCTATGTAGTATCTGAAAGTTGTCATACATCAGTCTTTTTTTATATGATAACTTTCTCATATTCAATTAGACATGTAATTTTCTAGTCTGTTACATATAGAATATAAATGGTCTCAGTTGAAACAACTCAAATGTGTTTATATTACTTGATTATAACCAACATCTTTGTGATCTGTAAAATGAGTTCTAAGTCCCAAATTGTTTTACCAGATAGACTACAGTGAGCATACTACTATTTCTGCTAGAGTTTTGTTTCACTAGGGATAACGCTGTTATGATGGAGTAATGAATGCCTTCCAGTGTCTATGCCTAAACTTCAATATTTTAGTTCACTACTTGCCATTAAAGGTTACTAATAGTTTCTCTGTTCTACAAAGTTTATTTAGGTTACAGGTATTCATGGTTACCTAAGAAGGAAAAAGAGATCACTAAAATGGTTTGCAATGGGAATTAATACCTCCACCTGCAAGTGACATATGTCACTACCATTTTTATTGTGCTGTGTATTGTATTGTGTGTGTTTACACCACAAATCCAAGAGGAAGTAAAATTTGTTTGTGTGGTTAGAGCAAGAAGTATAGGATTTATGGTGAACTCAAACTGTCACAGTTCCTTTTCATTTTACAACACATTCACTCATATATGCCATTAAGCAATATGTATAAAATTCATTTTAAAAAGGTTGCAATGCCATAACTAATATGACCAATATGACTAATAACTAATATGAGTCACACATCCTTTTACTTTCTAGATTAGTTGTCAATATTTTAATTCATTTAAATAGATATCTTTCATAATACTTAAATCAATTGTTACAAATACTATTTCTACATAATGACTAGTATTATGAAGCATATATAAAAAGATTACAAGAAGCTTACAGAAGTAATCAATAGGTATGTATTCCTAAAATAATTCTGTGAAAGAAAAAAGATTAATATTTTAATAGAAATGCAAGACACTTTTAAAATATTTCATTACGTAATACTCATAGTTACTACTCATAGTTAAACTCATTTTAACTAGTCATAATTAGAAATGCAGGAAAATACATTTTACTATAAAAATATGTGTTTTGACTCATATCAACCTATCAGTTGCTGGTTATTACAAATACCTTAAATTACAACTAATGCAATTTTACTTTGAGTTTCTATACATTCTTGATGCTATATATTCAAAATTTAGATTTTTTAAAATATGTGTTGTTAGTGGCAAAAATAAAATTGTTCTCGCTGGGCACAGTGGCTCGTGCCTTAGAGCTTCAGATTATGAAGTGACTAGGGCTAGGTATCATGGTTCGAGTCCCGCTCAGGGCAGCACAGTGAGACATAGTCCCAAAAATTAGCTGAGCATGGTGGTGTGCGCCTGTAATCCCAGCTAGCTGGGAAGTTGAGGCTGGGGATTGCTTGAGTACATGGTATCCTGGGCAATGTGAGCCTGCAGTTCCATGGGCAAAAATAGCGAGACCTAGTCTCAAAAATACATACATACATACATACATACATACATACATATATACATGCAATTGTTTTCTTTTTTGTTGACTTAGTTTGAGATATGTAATATTTTTCTTGAAATAAATATCAATTAAAATGTTCCATATATTTATTGTTTATTCACTTACTGAAGATTCCATGGAATAGATTATGGGCCTGTTTTTCTGGTTATATATATTATATATATATATATATATATATATACACACACACACACACACATATATATATATATACACACACACATAAACACACATATATTCAGCAGTACAAGACCTCAAGTATGAAAAGTCAATGTTAGAAAATGGAAATCCATAAAAATGAATCTATAAAGGGAAAGTAATATCTAGATGAAAGTGATCTACATGGAAGAGGAATCAAAATGCATATCCTTATGGACTTAATAAGGAGTTATTTCCCATACAATAATATTTGAATGAATACCATTCAGTTTTCACTTTTTGCATTGGTACACATAAATTTAAAATTTTTTCTTTGATGAGTAAAAGAAAATAAGATGATAAAAAATTAAAATTGCATTGTGTATATATACAGATAAATAATGTGGTATCAGAATCTAAAGTTTATTATTTTTAAAGCATGATGGCTTTTAAATAAAATGAATTTCAATATGTCAGCACAGCCTTCAGAAAATTATTTTTAAATAAATACAAATATTATATGGTTGGTATTTTACTAGCCATGAGGCATAGGAATGAGCTATTATAAACATGGGAGAGAAATTTCCTTCAGGGTAGGTAAATTGAAAGAAGAAAAAATGCATTGCAAATGTATCATAGTTATTTTCATGCTCATGTTTTCTGAATGCTCTTGCTTAGAAATAGAATTCAATGTTAACTCATTTCTTTTCAGTGCTATATAGACAAATTTGTAACTGATGTGGAATGATACTATAATGCATAGGAGTACATGGGACATGGAAAAGTGACTTGCTATATCCACCTATTTTGTCATTACTCATGATTAGTAAAACTATATAAAACACAATCTCTTTAAATATATGCCAATTACTCCAGTTTGCATTTTACACCCACGTATTTGTAAATTTGCCCACTATCCTTGTCTACAGCCTTAATACTTAAATATTTAGAAATTCATAAATTGCTTATCATTTCTTTCACTTTTAAATATTTTTACTAATGAATTTTTGACAGTGCCTTGTACAATAAAACTATTTTCTCTTTTTCCATTTCTGATTATCATCAAGCTTTCAGTCTCTATTAGAATCGATTAAATAGTAACTTGAAGATCATCCTAGGTTCCTACACCCTATTTTTTTACCCTTCAATCTAATTCACTAATTCGCTCTTTTAAAACTTATCACCAACTGTTTATAATTGGTCTACTTCATACTTGTACTATTTATCACATAAAATACTAATATATTCTTGTTTTGGATCGCATGCTATCACCTCTAGAGTACTACAAGAGAAAAATGGTTTTGTGTAGCTTCCGTTGGCTAATCCTTTAATAATAAACATTATTCATTGCATTGAAAGATTAGAAGTCTGTTTTATATAATCTCACTGGCTTTCTGAATTGTTCCATGTTACAGGTAGGAGAGTATTTTTTATAAACAAGAAAAAAATAAACGATTACTCAGCTGCATTTAATATCAGTTATCATTCGTCCTCTCGAAATAATTGTTGGTTTTGATGTCAATGGCAAAACATTTCTTCTCTCAGGTTCCTTTCCTTTCAGTCCCTTTCACACTAATTATATCTAAGAGATCACTAAATATTTTAATTTCTCAAGGCTTGTCCAAGGTTTTTTTCATCTTGTTCTTATTAGAGTATTTATCTAGTCAATTTCTCCTAATAGTGAAAATTCTCCTTATAACTCCTCATACATACATTGAACTAATTAATTAAAATTTCTATCATATGTTTCATAAGCATCTCACATTCTACATGTTAAAAGCTAAACTCATTCTTCTTTATAAACATGTTATTCCTTTCATCATGTATGCCAAAGTATTTTTCTAGATATGGAAACCAAAAACCTAAATTTCATCCGCAATCTTCCTTTTTTATTACTACTTGTATCTATGATCAAATTCCTTAACGGATTCAAAATAATATGTGTTCCTTATTTCTGCCACTGAGGCATCAAGGTAGGACATATTTTATTCTGGACTGCAGAATAAAATTGCAAACTGCAATTTGATCATCTTTAATCTTACATATATAATCTGGGACAAGTTTGATCCATTAAAGTGATGATTAATATGAAGTTTTTGCTCTCATGGAACTTGATCATCTTTAGTACTTTAGAAAAAGCTAACTGATTTAACTACTAAATAGGAGAGAAAGAACAAGAGTCTGACATTCCATGAATGCAGGGAGATGAAATGTGTTATTGAGAGCTCCACAGCAGCAGCATTTGAAGCACCTGGTTTGAAGCATCATGGTTGTTCCAAAGGCACATTTGTTAAGATGGATAAGACAAGACAAAACAAAAAAGCCTGGTGTAAAGCTTGTGAGAATTAGAGCAATATTCTGTAAATATTATGACATTAAACATAAAAGGAAGAGATTCAGGACCTCAGGATGAGCCATGGAGGAGTGACTACAGGAAATACTTTAGACTTTTAGTGGGAACACTGCTATGTTATCCCCAAGAAATAGGAATAAAATTGGAACAAATGAGCAATAGACAATATATCTGTTCAATTTTGTTTCCTAATTACATTAATAAGAGCAATCACCATTGAATCCATTATCATTTAGAGGTTAATGACATTTTATATACAAAAAGTGTATTTTAGTAAAAACAACCAGGTATTTCAAAAATCATGAGGCATATGCAGAAACAGGATTGTGAGCAAAGATCAATAAATACCATGGTTTAAAAAAAAAAAAAACCAGACCTACCTTTCAGATTTAGCAAGCAAAGACAGTAAAATGGTAACAAAATTCCTTGAACTAATAAAAACTAATTCCAGGTAGAAATCTGATCTAAAGGAAAGACTGAAAAATACTGGGAAAAGGAAACATATGTAACCAGTATAAAATATTTATTTAATTGGTTTCAATTAAAATAAAGTGTATTTTGAGGTTCATAATATATGCATGACTATTGACAGAGGCAAAATAAATAGAAACAAACTTGATAGAGTTAGGTAAGATTAACAAATTATTTAATGTGTATAAATCAATATATTAACTCAATGTAGGATAGAATAAAATAATAGTTACAATGTTACTACTTAGAGAACCAAAGTAATAATATAAAGGGGTCAAAGTGACAAGCTAATTGAGGAAATAAAATATAACACTAAAATAATTTTTATTCTAAACACAAAATGAGTAGAAGCAAAATGCAAATGCAAATATAGTATAAAATTACATTAAATGTAAATAAACCAAACACTCTAAATAAAGACTGATAATATAATATATAAACTGGAAAATTAAGAAAAAATATGCATATTTATTTACATATATACATACATTTTTTAATAAAAAATGAAACAAATTGCACAAGAGATTACAGAGATGATCTGCTAGATCCTGATTTTTAAAATAAGTATTAATTTAGCAAATCTGAACATATACAAAATATGTTCTCTTATGACAATGGAATTAAGTTAGAAATTGGTAAACTTTGTAAAACCTAAAAATTTGATATTAAAATATAGGTTACATAAGTTATAACTGGATAATGATTATATAATATAATAATAAAATATATTCTCTCCTTTTTTCCATAGGATTATTTTAACTATAATGATAATATATTCTCTCCTTTTTTCCATAGGATTATTTTAACTACTCTGTTTTTTATGGTTCCATATAAATTTGTGTCCGTTTATTTACTGTTTTTGTTTCTTCCTGGTTTAGTTTTGGTAAAATATATTACCAAGTTTATTAGTATATAGTTCATAGTTCTCTCATGATCTTTTGATTTCTATGCTATCTATGGTAATTTCTTCTTTTTAGTTTTTACTTCTGTTTCTTTTTAAAAATTTATTTATATATAAATTTAACATCTTTGCAATCCCAAGGATTTACACCCCCCACCCTCCCTGACCATATCCCCCTTTCCCCCCGTGCCCCAACTTGTGTGCTTCAACTTGGTGGTTAGCTTGATTTGACTTTTCCTTATGGCTTTTGCTTATTTTTTTCCTATATCCCATGTATTAGTGAAACCATTTGGTTTCTGTCTTTTGCTTTTTGATTTGTTTCTGTTAATATGATTTCTTCTAAGTACATCCATGTTATCATAAAATCATCCAATTTGTCACTTTTAATTGATGAGTAATATTCCATTGTGTATATGTACCATGTACCACATCTTTTTCATCCAGTCATCTGGTTTGGAGCATGTAGTTTGCTTCCAAGTCCTTGCAATTATAAATAGTGCTGCAGTAAACATCCAAGCATAGGTGTCCCTTTGTCTCTTTTGGGTAGAATCCCAAGAGAGCAATTGCTGGGTGAAATGGTAGTTCCATCTTCATTATAATTCTGTTTCTTAATATTTTCTCCATTCCTACTTTATCATCATTAGGTTATAGAGTTTATCTTGTAAAATAAATTTGTCTCACCATATTGTCTTTCAGATTTTTATCTTTTATTTCCAATTTTTAAAAAAATTTTCTTCCTCCTACTAATATTGGATCTTGTTTGCTCCTCTTTTTCATGTCTGGCGTGGTATTGATTTATTCTTTTAATTTTTGTTTTTCAGTGATTTTACGCATCTCTTTTTTTTTGAATGATATTCTTGAAGAATAAAGTATTCTAGGTTGAGAATCTTTGATTTTAAATGTCAAGTATCCCCTGCCATTCCTTTCTTACCTACAAAGTTTGTATTTAAATGTCCCAGCTGAAAGTCAAATATAGGTGTCCCCTTATAGTTTATTTATTGCTTTTAATAGTCTTCCCTTATCATTGTCTTTCAAAAACATAATTATATGTGTTTTGGAGTATGTGGACCTGCTACTATTTTGTTTGGAACTCTTTTGACCTCTTGGATAAGGATTTCTGGTTCGTTTCCCAGACTGAGATGGTGCTCAGCAATTATTTCTTAAAATAAATTGTCTATGTTTTACCCTCTCTTTTCTCCTTCTGGAAGTCTCATGAAATGGTATTATTTCTCTCTATGTTATACCAATAGTGTTCTTATACCATTTTTGAACTTTTTTTCTTGCTGAGTTCCTTGCTACTGCATTTTTAAGCTTACTGATTTCCCTCATTACTTGTATTTGTCTACAGTTGAGGCCCTCTGTTGTATTTTTAAAATTCACTTAAAGTATCTTCTAGAGCAATTTGTTGCAGGTGTATCAGTCTCATATTCTCTCAACCTTCTAGAGTTCTTATTTTTGATCATCCATTATATTTCCTAATTCAGAATACATTAAAATACTCATCAGGTGTATTGTGCTGAATTACAATTTATCTTGGATTTTATTCTCTCCAGTATTTGTGATGCACTACTCAGTCTCTTCGTTTTCATTTCTTATAGGTTGTATTAGAGAGTTTCCATTTCTGTTCTTAGTAAATTTTCTTTATACCTCTCTTAAAAGAAGTTGTATATAATCTATAATACTAAAGTTGTTTTCTTTTTTCTTTTAGCTTGTTTGCTTTTTTAATAAGTGTGTTTATGTGTAAATTATTTCTTAGTTGTATGCCTTAGCACCTACTCAGATGACCAAAGCAATGGCAACAATAAGAGTTAACAGATTGGGAAAACCAGGACAGTGAGGCACCAAAAGTTGACTCCTTTGTGCATGAAAGGTACAAATTCCCTACACAGGTGACCCAGGGTGAAAATGTATAGGGAATTATGCTTTCCCTGTGCAATTCCTTCCTCAAAATGTTACCTCCAGTCTTGTGCCAGTTTACAGGTAGGTTATGTTTAACAGTGTAGCCCTGAGCTGAGATATTGAGGCAGGCATGGTCCTTTTCAACTAAGGAGCCTTACCTTGTGGCACTTGCTGGTGTCATTAAGATCCAAGTACTTCCAAATCTGATTAGTAAAGTAGTCAGTTAAAATCCAGGTTTTAGCCTGGGGGTGGGGGGGAAGGGTAAAGCAAGTATTTTGCATATCACAACTTTAGGCTGCACTGAACAGCCTTTTCTTTGAGGAAACACAGGTGATCTGATGTGACTCTCCCTGGATGTTTGAACTCAACTCTTTTAGTTCAGAAGACTTGTGCTCAGGGCAGGAACTACCACTCTGTACCTTATTCCTATAGTTATCCATGGTGTGTCCTTCAGATCTGCATGCCAACACTATGCACAACCTCTGTCAGTGTAGTGCCCGTCAGGTAACAATGACAAATGGGCCTCATTCAGTAGTTGCCCCTTCCACTCAGAATTCATTTAGACACTCATTCCCACTGTGCTCTTGCTCCTGATATCTGCAATAGCCATACAATGAGCATTCAGGGGTTATAGGCTTTTTTTTTTTTTTTTTTTTTTTTTTTTTTTTTTTTTTTTTTTTTTTTTTCTTTTGAGACTAGGTCTTGTTATGTTGCCCTGAGAGAGTCTCAAGCCTGCACACTCAAGAAATTCCTAGTCTCAGCCTCCCTTCCTAGGCTGGGATTAAAGGCATGTATCACTATGCCTGGCCTTTATAGTATTTTTAATTGTATCTTTTATTGATATGGCATCACTTTTAACATTGTACATGATGCAGAGGTACAGGCTCATACCTCCTCAGCTAGGATACCATATCACACATGCCCACCATCAAACACCTATAGTCCTTTCCCATAGTCCATTAGATCACCGCACACCTTTGCTCCTATCCTTCTCTTCCAGCAGCCTCAAATCCTTAGTTAGATTTCTAACTGGTTTTGGCAGTTTTTTCTAACATTTCTTTTGTTTATTTATATGCCACATATGAATAAAATGATCTGGTAGTGTTTCTCTCATTCTGACTTATTTCATTTGGTGTATCCCCTCCAGTTCCATCCTTGTTGTCAAAGATATGTAATACATACAGAAGGAATACTACTCAGTTATAAAAAGAGATGAAATCTTGTCATTTGTAATAAAAGCTTATTTTTATATCAACGCATTGCTAAGTTAACAATCTTCTTTCTATTGTTTATGGAATAATTCCTTACTGAAAAGTTATGTGTTTGATATTGTTTCTACCCTTAGTCAAAGATTTAAATGAACTAACATACATTATATGTCAATAAACAGAAAGTTATCAAGTTTCTTTTTCTTTTGCTTTTCACACTTTACCAGTTTATGCTCTTCTGTTTCTATATAGTCAAAATTAATCACTATAAATTAATGTGATGTCTTCTTTAGTTTCATCAATTAATCTGAATCATATACATCATACATAATACAACATTCAACCCAAGTTTTATAGTGATGATTATTCATTTTACTTATCTGAATCTCACTAATTACTTGATTTCTAAATAAGTACTTATAGATTCTGAGAATCTTATGTGTGTCTCAATTTATCATGTCATTATTATTGAGGGTCTGTTTACTTGAATGTAAAACGTATGAATAAATTAGCTTTCTTTGTGCAGTTTTAAAAGTTATTCATCTCTAACATAAAGTACTGTAAAATATCTGAGACAAATTTGAAGGTTTTTGCACCTTTTATTAATGATTATTTTTTTTCTCCAGTTTTAATTCAATGTTAGAAAGTATTCATAAAATATGTATTTGAAATTGTGATATTTTTCCTTGTTATTTACTACTACATCCTAATCAAGTTATATTTTATTTCAGGTTACATATATTAATGCTAAATTGCATTATTTATTCTGCTCCAGTGCTTTGATTTTCTTCTTTGTAGACTTAGTCTTTTGTATGTTGGAATTTGTTTCCTACCTTAAGTATCATTTTATCAAATCTTAAAATTACTTCTATATCTTTTTTAAATTGTTCCTTTTTCCATTTTTATTTTGTGAAGTTATAGGTAATATTTCTACCTAATTTTATGCTTTATACATTATGGTTATGATTTATTAAAAAATTAAACATTGTATCACTTCTAAATCTTTCCTAACTCTAAGCTTCACTTTTGAAAGAAAATCCAATGTCTCTAATTTTTAATTCTAATTTAATTATTACATTGATACATTGATTATATTGATTATACATTGATACATTGATTATATTTTAAATTATGTTATCTTTAAATTATGTAATTACAGCTTACACTTTGTATATATTCTACAAATGTGTGTTTAGTGGCCTTTATTGTCTATTAATTTCTTTTCTGTCTATTTATTGTCTATTAATTTATTTTCTGTCTGACAATAAATGTCTCTTTAATTTGCTCAGCATCTGGTACTTTTAAATGTAAATTCTAAACTGAACAATTTATTCTAAATGCTGGATTTTACTCTGGAAAGGAACTTCCCTTCATTAATTTGTCATCTTCTTACAATTTTATGACCCCTTTATTTTGACCGCTGAATGAACGATATCCAAGGAGGGGTCCAAATGTCTCCCTGTTTTGGGTGGGTTTCCAGATTATTCTGTTGAAATATAAATTGAAATTGACCCCAGATTTTTTTAGTGGCAACTTATCAGTAATAAAATTTTAAAAGCAATTTGTTGTTCAAAATGTCAAACTCCCTTGGCCGTTTTTCCTGTTTCTCCCCAACCATGATTCTTAGTTCACAGGTCTTCTTACTTTTGTGAAAACATTTTACTCAACTTTTTGTAATTCTTGGTGGTAGGTATTTAATTTCATTATCCAAATTACTCAGTTTCCACTGATGGCACTATTTATGGATTTCAAATCTACAAGCCCACTAAACTGTCCAGTAAACTGACTTTTTTTTTTTTTTTTTTAAATCTCAGTACTGAAAGATAAAGGGCAAATTCTCAACAGATGAATCTCAAAGGGCAAATAGATAAACACTTTAAACAAAGAATTCAATAAATTTACTGAAATAAGGAATTGTACTTAATGTTCCTAAATCAGCCATTTGTCTAGAACATGGATTTTATGTAATAAATATATTTAAAGTAAAATTAGGAAAAATTGTTTTGCAGCTAGGTCAGAGGTCTCTGAATATTGGCATAATAAATTTCTTTTTATTACTATTTAATATTTTCTTCTTCTCCTCATATTCCTTCAGTTATTGTTGTAAAGCTTCCCTGCTGCTTTTTTAGCACTGGATTGTGACAGATGTTTAATGAAAGTTGAAAGTGTTTTTTATTCAATGCCATAAGCTTTTCAGAAGAAAGGCAGTATGCAAATTCAAATCATAAATAACTGAAGTGAGAATCAAGATGCTTTCTCAAAGGAATACATAAGTAGTGTCTCAAAAAGAGATAAAAATATAATGGCCTTAGATTTAAAGGATTATGAAATTGAAGAGAGCATAATTCTAAACCGCTTCATTATTTTGGAGAAAAGTTTAATTTTGTTTCACTAGAGTATCTAGCTAGACAGAAAAGAAAGTAAATACATATTGGGTAAATGGCTTTCCCTAAAATTACTATCAATAGAAAATATCTGCTGAAAAGAGTGAAATACAATTGAAAACTTGTTATCTTCCCAAATCATCAATGTTTATGAGGGGGGTTGGCTAAGTGATTTATGACTCTCTTTTTATAATGGAACATAGTTTTCATAATGGTATTTTTAAAAGTTTTAAGAAGACTAGAGTAAAAAATATTCAAATTATGTAGTATTTATATGTTTTGTTATATTACGAGGTTGTTTACTGCCACTTACAGTTTCTTTCCAAGTAGATTATATTTCATTATTGCAGCAATCCTAACCTCTGCCTAGCCTTTTAATTATTCTCTCCTCAAGGTGAAAGAGAGTTTTGATATGACTAGCTTATTGGAAAGAAAAGCATGACTTAGGATCTGCTCAATTCTGCAGTTTTCTTTTTTTGACCAAGCTGTTTGAAAAAAAACTTCTTTCTTTATCAGCTTCTTAGTGTCTTTCAAATAAGAAAATTCTGCTCCAAAGTTGACACTGAATAGGTGGGTGATTCTAATTGTTATGAATTTTGCTCTCATACCATAGTTGGTAGCTAACACTTTTTAATGATAAATTTAACCTGTTATTATATTTTTCCCACAAAATATATTGAGAAGGGTACAATTTAAAGGGTTACTGCTAAAAAAAGTCCCTGATTCATCTAATGATTCAGTCTTAAAGACCTCTATTTGGAAGTATGCATGATATTGTATACAAACACATTAAAATTAGGATAAGTCATACATCAAAACACTTTTCTATTTTAGTTTATGACGCTAATGTGATTTCCAGTACTAAAGAAAATGAGTTATTGCTCCAATGTTTGATTATTCATTATCTGTATGTTTTCATCTATGTGTAAAACTTACATGCCAATGTGTGGATTTAGAAATAAGTTAAATATTTTGCTTCCAATGGTTTAATTAAAATATAATTCATAATTGAGGTTTTTAAATTTATCTGTATACCAGTTCTTATGTCCTAACTTTATAAAGAAGTTTCAAAAAATATTAACAGAGTAAATGGTGGCATATTTTTAATGAATTAGACTTACTATAGATGAAGTAATAAAATTCCCCAAATTTAAGAATTAACAAAATTCATTCCACACTTAAGAACTGTATGAATACATGTGCATTATCCAAATATATGTCTATGAATTGACTTTAATAACTATAGACTACTAAAACTATAAAAGAGTACAGTGCATTCTTTCCTGTAAAGTATATCGTGATATTAGGCTAGTTGATTTTTATATTTAAGTATATAGATTAAATATTTTAAGTGCTTTTACCAAAACAGTATAAATCATGTGTATAAAGTTCCTAAGTAAATATGTCAATCTATTAGTAGTGATTGATTCTTAGTAGAGAAATAATAGATTATTTCTATTTTTAAAATAACATTTCCATATATGTAAACTGGTATCAGCAATGTAATTGATTTGAGGGAAAAAAAACCATCATTACACAAGCCAAACATCTATAAATTTAGATAATTTTATATTTTTGATATGTATGTTTTGACATGGAATAGTTTTAAAAACTCAGTGAAAGTCATTCATGAAATGTACTTATTAAAAAAACAAAGATTCTTATACAAGAACACACAGATATTTATATATGTATGTACATACATACATATATACACATAAAAAATATATATATACTATATATATATAAATATAGAGAATATAGAATATAGAGAAAATGGACTTTCAGTAATGGACAAAACAGTCAGTCACTAGATATATTTGCTTATCCCAGCCAAGATTTTTTTTCCATATGTTGCTCTGTGATCAATATGGATAATGGCTACATCCTACTGTTTATGGTGTTTTTTACTCAAAGCTACAACATAATCTGCAAAACCTGGATGTAGTTTATTCACTTGCCTTGGTCAGGGTTTCTTACAGGATTATAAAAATTGCCACCATTTTCTTCTTTTTGGTATTAAAAAATAGATCTCAACTTTTCTACTAATTTACAAGTATAGGCAAATAAGAACAAGAACTGGTAATATCTATTCCTATTCTCTTGAAACAGACAACTGTTTTGAAGTTTTCCAATCTATGGGTTTTTAATGCTGGTTCATATTAAGTTGAGCACAAAGGAAAACTGAACAACTAAAGTCTATTTGCTATATAATAAAATACAGAATCACTAAATATAATTTTTAAGCGTGCTTCATTATGATCTTAGAAAAGACAGAATTTTCATCAGATTAGTGTAAAACTCCAATTTGCCAACAATTTGACTTTTCTCGATGTTGCATTAAGACCTGGTGGTGACCCAAAAAAGACACACACAAACTGGTTGACCGAACCTCTGAGAATACTAGCGAGATAAGGGAATGGCATACCATTTCCAGGGGAGGGCCCCTCCCACTGTTTTCTCTTGGTAGTTACTCCCTACTCTGGCTTTCTTTCACCCTCCTACTTATCCTTGAATACATTGGGAGCTGAGCACATAGCAAATGTGCGAGTATAACAAGCTAGTTGATAAAATATGCATCACAATTCAATGCCTTCCTTTGTATTCAATTGCTATAAAAAAGATTGTTGCACAGATAAATGTGTCTGCATGCATGCTTTCCCTGTGCAGTCATTCTTTTGGGCTTTGGGCTGCTTTCTGGAAACCCCCTCCCCCACCCACGCCCATCTGGTTTATCCTGCACACCGTGTTCAGGTTGTGGGTTCACTAGAGATGCACAAGCCAGGTTGTGGGTTCACTAGCAACCGACACCTCAACAGTATCCTTTCTTTGACGTTATATTCCTTTTTTGTGAGGATCCATGTTTACAAATCAAAGGAAATAATAGAGCAGGAAGCATGCATTGGTGCTGATCAGCACTGTCACACAGCATTTTTTTTCCTTCTCATTCTTCTCTTTGGTATTTAAGAGTTTAGTGCATCTTTTGGTAATTTTTGAATGATGAATCTTTTCATCATTCCCAATCTACTATCTCTACAGTCAGACGGTACTATTTTTGTTATATCAAAACAAGCAAATAAAGACACTGGCTTATCATCCAACTTTCACAATACTTTTAGAGTATTAATTTTAAAGGTGTTTCCTATCATCCTAAATCAATGGCTATGGGGTGGATTATTTATGATATGGATTTGGGTTAATGATTAGTAATTTAGAATTCACTGTGTCTTAGTGCATCTTACCATTCCCGATTTTTCTCTCCAAGCAAATTAGGTTTATTACTTAACTTTCTTATTATGCAGTACTTACAAAACAAAGATAAGTTAAAAACAAATTAGAAAGGAACATAAACACGTCACGTATGAAAGAAATTCAATCTGTCAATATCATTTTGACAGTATGTCTCTGGAATAGGATTGCAAATCAATTTGAAACCCAGTATTATTAAAATAAATATATAGTCTCTTGAAGAGACAACTTAATTTTATTTAGTAAGTTTTAAAA
This sequence comes from Uropsilus gracilis, assembly GCA_004024945.1. Taxonomy (NCBI): domain Eukaryota; kingdom Metazoa; phylum Chordata; class Mammalia; order Eulipotyphla; family Talpidae; genus Uropsilus; species Uropsilus gracilis. The sequence continues at coordinate 56,106 of PVHY01002490.1, forward strand.
CTCATTTCTAATGTCGGGAAGAATTGGTAAAAAATGTTTGATATAGTAATTGACTACACAGTATTTACATAGCTATATAAATACTTAGAAATAATAATTCAACATGTGCAAACATCCAAAGGAAAGAGCCTTGAAATGGAAAATGATGTGTTCAAAGATATTCACATTAAAGTGCTTTATATTCATAAGAGGCAAATAAAGTAGATACTAAAAATATATAATAATCTAACGACTGAAACACTTAAGCTCGTCTGACAGATAACAAAGATTAAAGATGTATAGTTTTCATGATGATATTTGGTGAAATGCTAGTTGATATTTTTAATTTCAAAAATTGCCATTATTTTTCATGAGAAAAACACCATATATTTTAAGCAAAGTGGTACTGTCATTTTAACGAAGCTTTTATTGAACCTCTCAACCCTATTTAGCACTATTATACAGACAAAATATCTGGTTCCATTTTAACAAATACCATGTGATTTTACTCATTTATGCAATACAAAAGAAAAAATGTAAACAAAATAAAAACAAAGCCTTAAATTTTGATTGCTGATAGGTGGTTACCAGATATGAATAGCGGGAGCAGGGAATGGGTAGAAGAAATCAGTTGTTAAATGATGATTAGTTGTTAAATGATTGGTGAACCTTTGGTGGTGGGTCTGGTGTGATTTACAGTTACTGAGTTGAAAAATTGTGCTCCTGAAAGTTGTATTGTTTAGTAAACTAGTGTAACTTCAGTATAAAGAAAAAAATATCTAGTTCAATTATAACATTAAAATTCCTTTTTGATGTGAAGTTCTACTTCTAAATGTTAATTCTTCCAACACTGTATATGATCCAGAATTGAAAGTATTATACTGATAATAATAATAATAAATGAATAAAACCTCATTAACTAAATTAGTCTGTGAAACCAATAATGCATACCTATTATGTAGTTCTGACATTTCAAATTATCTGTTATATTATGATGAGTCATATATTTATTTAGCTCTTAATAAAATTGTTATTATAATTGTTCTTATGCACATCAATGTTGTTTTTATTCTACTCAGTTTATTTTAGTGCACTTTAGATTTAAATGTAATTATAACTTTTCTAAAGCTACTATTTAGAGACACTACAATTTATTTTTAGTATACAAACATCTGTTACTGAATTTAACATATTTCAAAATATATTCCAACTTTCTTCAATACATGTTTTTAATAATAAATGAAATACTGTAATTCCTAAATAATTTCATTTTCAATAGAATGCTTGCATTCTTCCTATTTAAAACTATCTCGAACCATTCTGTGTCTTGATCCTTTATTTTTCTGTTTTGAATTTGATTTTATTTTCAAATAATTTAATCAACTGAGAAGTTATTTTGCAATGACTATTTTATTTTAGCATTACATTTATACATTTTTATCCCAACTGTGTTGATCAAATAGTCAGTGTGAAGGTGATCTGCTTGACAATTATTGTCTCCTGTGTGCTTTGGTTCCTTGCATTAGTAACAGAGAAAAGCCAGAAAAACAAGTTCTTTATACATATTAGATACCACACATATTCAAAAGCAGAAGTAAAACTTTAAAATTATTTTATGTACTTTCTATGAATTATGACTAGAATTGTTCTTGAATTTTCATTATATCCCTGAAAACTACTATATTTGGAAAACATATGGAAACACATAAGCAAGAATTAAAACAAATAAGATTAGTAACTCTATCTCCAGACCACAAGTTAATAAACAGACACTATCACATGCTTCTGCTTCCATGTCCCAGAACAGTTTTCATCTTTCTCTACTGTCCTCACAGGAAGCCACTACTGAGGTAATTTCATTTTCAATTCTATCTCCATTCAGAAAATGGTATGGGAAGCTTGAGATCACTTACAGCAACAGAATCTGTGCCATGAAATTCAACACATTTTACAAATTAAGAGTCTCTCATTAGAGCCTGTTATAAAATCCTTGCCAGCACATCACTGAATCTCTGGAAATAAAAAGAACTTGGGAGTGTAGACTCACATAATCAGACTCTGATTTAAGCTATTATTAGTTATTAAATCTTTTTTAAAAGTATCTAAGCTACATTTAGGTTTATTTTTATAGATTTTAATGTTATTAATTAATTATATGCAGTCATATGTAATGCTACTAGAAAGTTGTCTGGGGAATTTGTCCATCTCAATGTTGACTTCTTTCTTTATTTAACTATGAAAGTTACCAGTAAAATTCAGAAAATTATTTGAACCTGGATCTTCATTTGCACCTTATACAAATATATTCTTTTAGGAAGTATGAAAATCAAAGTAAGTTTGTGTACATGTCATGTAATGTTTTTTCAAAACTAGAGGAGGCACTATTATTTACTGTAGTAACAATTATTTTAAAGGAAGAAAATTCCCATTTATGCTTTTTTTTTTCAAAAGAAATGTCACAGGAATTTGATAGCTTACATGATAATTTAGTTTGTCTTTGCATGTTGAATGATTATAACTTCTTATCTTGTGCATTATTTTACCTCAAATATGTTTTCTAGAAACAGCTCTTAATGATAGCAAAAATAATTGCTCCTTTCAAAGCTCTCATATTCTTCCAATCCAATTAATTATTTTTTAAATTTCCAAATTCAAATGTAATTAACAAGTGTTAAAATTCCAATAACCTAGGGTTAATTTCTGGTTCAACTGAGAATGTTCTGAGAATCTTGCAGAATGTTATCCTTTGACTTTTACATTATGGGTGGAGAATATTTCCAGCAGATAATATTAAATTACATCAACTTATTTACTAATCCTATATTCTTAAGGTGAAATTTTTCACAAACATCTGCAGTAGACCTTTGACAAGTTCAAAGATGAGAGAAGCAGGTTCTCTTAGACAACTTATCTCTGGTAGACAGTTAAAGTGAGACACAGCTCTAGTGAATGGTAAAAAGCTTCAGTGAAACACATTCTGATATTACACAATGGCAATTCAGAGGAAGGACAAAACTTCCAGCTGAGAGTGGGAAAAACACTGGTGAATTTTGGGCAAAGTGAAGTTTTAGATTGCTCTTCAAAGATGCCTGGGTTATAACCATGTAGTTATGTTGAATGAGACATGAACAGATAGATAGAGGGGCAGAGCAAAGAGAGTAATTCACTAGTATGGCAGTAAAAGCAAATCCAGTGAAATAGTCTTAAATGGTACTGGAATGATACACATATGGTATCTGCATATGTGATCTTTTTAAAATGTAATTCAAATAACTGTTAAATGCTTCATTGAAGCAAACAATTTTCTTAACAGGACATTTCAATTAATGTAGACAGGAAGTTTTGTATCCCCCATGATGATATGCAATTTCTTGGTAGGTGGCTATTGGGAATTATAATATGCCAATTCATAAAACAATTAAGTAAATTTCAGAATTGAATAATGTTATTTACAAAAAATGATCGACATAAAACATGGACAATTGATTGGTGGTTCTTTTTGGTAGGTATTGTTATTAAAAGAACATTTATGAAGTTAGCGAAGTTATACTTTATCTTATCCCCAAAGTATTATATATAGAAACAAATTAGTGTAGTTTATGTTGAGTATATTTTGAAGTATAAAATGCAAACTGAAAGTTTATGTATATATGATATATGCATACCACACACACACAGAAACACACACACACACACATGCGCACACACACATATATATGAAGATAAAGATATAAAGTTGTGTAGAGAGCTAAAATTGACCTATATATTCAAGTTTATTTTCTAAGTATCCTACCAGGAAATGAATGGATTCTCAATTACTGGAACATATGAATTTTCCTGGTTTCTTTCTTATTCAAGTAAACAAAGCAGAACATTACCAAAGCAGATGGCATGCTTTCAATCAATATGAAATTTATATTTATACACAAAGTTTTTCTTAAATAAAATTCATTCTGTCTTATCTGTGTATTTAGTTTTTAATTGGGCAATGTGCACACTACTTAATGATGAGGAATTGTGCCATTTTATTTTCAATTTGTGTTTTTCAAAAAAATATAAAATCATTTATTAAATGACTACCTTATGTTAGCATGCAGGTAGTGGTTATAGAGATAAATGAATATTGTTTTTCTTTGAAGGTCTTTATAGTTTAGAAAGGTGACAGTTATATAGATAAATACACAATATGATAAATGATACTATGGAATTTTTATAAAGTATTAGAGAAAGAAGAAATAAGTGAATGGATAAATCTGCCTATGTTGATCATATTTAAATGAGATTTTTTTGCATAAAAAGTTAATTGAAACTACAATAACCTTCCTGTCTCATAAATATCTGAAATGTCATAAATATCTGAAATGTCTCATAAATATCTGAAATATCTGTAGTTGGGAGGAAAAATTAATGACATCAGATCAACAATAGCAAATAATGTTCACAAGTGAAGATGTATTTTTTAAGCAGTCTTATGATGTTATTTTTCCTACTGTATTAACTGTACTGCAGTTCTAAAAGTCAGTATTCATTTCTTTCAACCTGATTCTACACACCGAGGCAATTCAGAGTCCCAAAAAGTGTGTAATAACTCTTAACCCTTGAATTCGTAGCTTCTGTCGCTCTTCTTAGGAATTAAATATTGTATATAACATGATATTTAACCCTTGGGCACATTTACAAAAGTAATAAGACAACCATATCTTCAGTTTCATAGGCAGCAAGAAACAAAAGACACTTAGCCCCATGAAACAAACTTGTATATAGGCTATGTAAAAATCTCAAAGAGAATTGGAAATAAAACCTAAAATGAAAATCAGGGCATAGTTCAAGCTTGAGATCACATGAAATCATGATAATCAAGAGATTTTATTCATTATCAGTATAATTATGGATACAATCTACTATATATTTAGTGTACTTGTGTCAAGTGAATTTACATAGGAGCAGTGTTGATTTCCATGTTATAATTTTTTTAAGTATGTACTGATGCCTATTCTATATTAATTGTGCCACCCCCCAACTTCCCAAAAAACAAACAAACAAAAAAACACCAACAATGTGGAAATCCTAACCTTAGGAATCTTTGATTGTGATCTTATTTAGAAATAAAGTCTTTTAAATGTTAGCAAGTGAAGATGAGTTCATACAAGATAAGTTACATCCTAAACAATTACTGGCATGCTTACAAACAGGAAGGAAAGCTGGTTTAAGTCAGAAAACTAAGCCATTTGGAAATGAAAATAGAGATTAGAATTATGTAACTAGGAGATAAGAAATGGCAGAATCCTAGCAATCGCCTCAAAAATCTAAGAGGGAAATAAAGATTCCTAACTGAAAGACTTCAGACTTGTGACTTTTGGCTTCTGATCTATGAGAGTACATTTATGTTTACAGAACTGTTATAATAAGAATCTAGAAGAGCCAGTACAGGGATTAAAATGCTATTTAAAGAACTGTTATAATTTTCCACTCACATAATTCTCTAAACCAAGTATCAGTCAATTGTTCACATAAGAGATGGAATAGGAAATATTTTGTTTCTTAGGTCTTATGATCTCTACCACAAATACTCAACGCTATCATTGCTGTATGAAAATAACCACAAGAAATACATAAACACGAGTGTTTCAAAAAATATATTTACAAAAACAGATGACTGACTTGTGATTTAGACTATATTTCATATTGTTTACCTTAAGCATTCTAATTTCCATATGAATTCCCTGATTTATTTCCAGATGGCCTGTATGTGAAAACATGTTCTTTTCTGGACTTTTAGATGATATTAATTGGATTATGCTACCCAGATATAGTAGGCAGGTAACAGTCAGGCCAAATATCTCTGCCTAAATCTGAAATTGATCAAAAATGGGCAGAAACCTTCAACCAACAAGCCACAGGGAAAAAGTGGCATTTTCAAAATGCAGCTTCCTCCACCCAGCTTTCTTACCAGATTAACATCACTTGGCCTTGCAGCAGTTGCCAGTAAAATGCAAATTAAACAACAGGGCTTTCCTTGATTTACAAGGAAAACTAACCAGAGAAACAAAAAGTCCTTAATGCCACAAGTGGCCAGTTATTTTACCCCAAGTACCATTTAACCTGAAACTCTCAAACACATGGCCAAGATGGTGCCCCACCAAACCTGCAGGTACCCTGCAAAGTCCAGTCCCCCTCTAGCATCTTTCTCTTTGCTTCTCTCTCCAGCATTTTGAGCTGCTCTGCTTCTCCAAGACTCCTCAAACTTTTCCAACAGATGCTAAGGCAAACTCAGCTTTCTGAATACGCCACCATGCTGCGACTCCACACACTTGCTTTACCAGGCCCACCTTAGGCAGCATCTGGTCAAATTCCCAGGCATGCCCTCAGCAGCTCCTGGTCATCCCCAGCTTGCCATTTTGACATCTGACTCCACACTGACTACGTCTCTGCTGGTCACTCTCCCACCATGTCTCCTTGCCACCACCAGCTCACTCTAACAAGGGGCTTCCTGGAAACCTGGCATGGTCAGTGGGCCTCTTTCTATCCACCCTCCATTCTCATCTCTCTCTACCTGTCTCATCACTTGTCCTCTTTATTCACCCTTTTCCTGCTTTTCACTTCTCATGAGTCTTTCTCTCAGACCCCATGCACCAGGGTATTTTGCGCCCATACAATTTTCAATTGCATCACTACCCTGTATCAAATTTAAACCACCTTTGAATGTGACTTTATGTGGCTACAGTGACTTTATAGTTGTGGAAAACTGAGTATCTTCTACTGGTGAAATTTCCTGGATTACTTAATTGGTCCATAAATAACCATAAAATCCTTTATAATAAGGAGGAGGGCCACTCTACTGAAATTGGGTCCAGAAAAGGAGGAGCAAAAACTCTCCAACTGACGAACCCACAGGTCCATTTCACCCATGCATTGCAGTTGCCACTCAAAATGCAGTTTAACAACAGGGTTTATTAACAAGGGAGTTCAACAGGGAAATCAAAAAGTCCTTAAAACCAAAACTGTAGTTATCTTACCTGAGTCACCATTCTCAGTCCCAAAGGTCCCAAAGACACAGTTCAAGATGGTGCCCCTTTGCCCCTCTGAAACGCAGAGGTAGGCACTTTCACAATGTCCAGTCTTTCTTTGGCATCCTCTCTTTTCTTTTCTCTCCAGTGTTCTGCGCTGCTCCACTTCTCCAAGGCTCTTTTAACTTCTGCAATTGCTGATGCACAAATCAGCTTTCCAAATTGCTGGCCATCTCTAGGTACCAGCTTTCCATAACACCTTCCTACGGTGCCAAACTCTCCACACTGGCCCCACTTCTGCCAGCTACCATGGCTCCTTGTCACCTCCAACTCACTCTTCCAGAGGGCTTTTGCCCATCCTGGCACTCAGGCTACTCTTTACTCGCCTGCCATTTTCATCTCTCCTTTCCCAAAAGCTCTCTATCTCTCTCCAAAAGTTCTCTCTCCTTCCCAAAAGATCTCTGCTCCTTGTCTTTTTATCCCCCTTGCTTCTGGTCCAACTTCCTGTTCCAACTGCTACTTCTGGCAATTAAACTGCCACACCAAAGTGGGGGGAGGGAGGGGCTAACTGCCACTGGCCAGTAAGGAGGAGCACCTTGTTAACTACAATTGGGGGAGGAGGGTTAGGGGCACCCAGTTTCAGTGCATAAATAACCATAAAATCCTTTATTATAAGGAGGAGGGCCACTCTCAGAAAAAGCAGAGACAAACTGAGTGAGAAACAGTGAGAAAATACTTTTTTTTTAAATTAACTTGCTGTGAAGACTAAATGAAAAACAACACATGGTGAAATACGTCATACATATTCGGCTTAAAAATAGCATCCCTTTTAAAGTATATAACCTAGCCCTTTTGAGGCTTATGTGTATTTTTACCTAAATAAATAAAAATGACAATTTCTTGTCACTTTTCTAGAACGTGGTATTTTGAAAATACAATAGAAGACAGTTTGTCTGAGGGATAAACAAAACATACCTACAAAGTATGTATTTGCTATATAACCTTAATAAATGAGCATCCTTATGAAAATAGAAGTCATAATTACTTTTAAATTATGTTTTAGTTAATGCTGTTTGGTGATGACTGGATCATTTGGAATTTGCTGATACTATTGAGGTTCAATTTAAGACATGAAAAGAGAGTAGTTTAGATGACAAAGATTTTTAATTCTGACTATAAACACATTGTTGTGGGGGGAGAAGTTCTGATAAAGAGCCTCTTTTTGTTTGTTTTGTTGGTGTTCTTGTTGTTATGGTTGTTTTAGTGATAGTTTCTTTCCCTGTGAAGTAGTCTTTGTATTTGATGTAGTTCCATTTGTTAATATTCTCTTCTGTTCCTCTTGTTGTTGAAAATGGATTTACAAAAGCATCAAAACCAATGTCATGGAGTGTTTTGTATATTTTTTTTTCTCTATGTATTTTATGTTTTAAGGTCTAACATCCAAATCCCTACTCTTTCTTGAGCTAATTTTTATGCAGTGTGTGAGAAAGTAGTTTAATTTCCTTGGCAGATATTACACAATTTTGCCACATTATTTGCTAAGGATATTGTTTTCTCCAATGTTTACTTTTTATTCCTTTGCCATAGGTTAACTGTTCATTTGGTAGTGGGTTTATTTCTGGGCTCTGCTTCTGTTCCATTGGTTTATGTATCTATATTTATTCCCGTTCCATACTATTTTGATTGACACAGCTTTGTAGTACACTTCAAAGTCTGGGAGTGTTATGCCATTGTTCTTTTTGGTTTTGGCTATTCAAGGTCTTTCCTGGTTCCACATGAATCTCAGTAATGTTTGCTTTACTTCTTTGAAGAATGTCATTAATATTCATACATATTATATTAATGAGTTTAATACTTTAGTTAAGATGACCACTGCAACAGTGTCAATTCTTCCCATCCATAATCATGGAATATCCTCCCATGTTTTTGTGTTTTCTATTTTTTTTAGCAATGCCTTATAGGTTATAGTATAGGTTTTTCATATCTTTGTTCATTGTACTCTTAGATATGTGATCCTTTTAATGCAATTGTAAATGTGTTTGCTTTTCTGATTTTTTTATTTTTTAGGTCATTGTTTGCATATAAGAATGCTGCAGACTTTTTAGTATATTAGTTTATTGCTTCAGTTAATATATTTTAGTGATATCTTCAGGGTTTTCTATTATAATGTCATCTGCAAATAATGAGAGTTTTGCTTCCCAATTTGGAAATAATTATCTGCAAATAATGAGAGTTTTGCTTCCCAATTTGGAATACTTTTATATGTTTCTCTTGCCCAAATGTTCTAGCCATGACTTTTAATACTATGTTGAATGGCAGTGATATCATTTACTTGTTCATGACCTAAGAGGGGCCTTTCTGTTTTTCAGCACTGAGTAGGATGTTAATTATGGATTTTTAATATATGACTTTTATTACATTTAGGTACGCCGTTCCTACAACCATTCTTGTGATTATCATAAGAGAATACTGAATCTTACAAATTTTTCTGAATGTATTGATATGATGATATGATTTTCAATCTTCTTTTCCCTAAGTTGGTGAATTACATTGATTTTCAGACATAACAACCTCTCATGCTGGAATAAATGTTCTCATGTCATGCTGTATGTAACTTTTGACGTATTGTTGAATTGGTTTCTAAGATTTTATTATTTCATTTAAATTATTTCAAAGAAGATAGTGCTGAAGAGACAGTAGCATGCCAACATTTAAAGATCTATGGAAATAAGGTACACTGAAAGACAAAAGTTGGATACAAATAAACTGGCTGTATTTAATTTTATTGGCATACTAATTCCTTAAACAATACCTAATGGTAGATTGGGTGACTGTAATAACTTTTCACATTCAAATAAATATTCCTTTAGGATGGTCCTCCTCAATATATTTTCAAATTACCTACAACTATCATTGACTATACATCCATAACTTTATGTCTAATGAAAGGAGAGGAAAATCTATTATTCATTCACTATTACTTTTGTTACTTTTATGTCTTTTATTAAAGGTAGGTGTTCAAATCTAGTAGGTAATAAAATGTACATATCCTTACAGATTTCAAATGTTCTTCTAGACTCAAAAAAATATATATGATTTTTTGATTTAGAGTACCTAGTTAAAAATTATTTAGAATACAAGTCAACTCAGTAGGGAGAAGGAAGGAAAGACTGTTTTCTACAAAAGGTATTAACAGCAACTGACATGTTCTTATAATTGCACTTAAAATGCAAGTACTTAAAAATCATACTCCTCCTCCACACTTACTAAGTACTCAGTAAATGCTATTTTCAAGTATTCTAAGTTTTTGGCTACATTTGGTACAGTATAGTGATTGAGTTCTTTGGAATCAGTCTGCTCATATTTCAGTTCCTATATTACCAGTTGTGTCATCTTTACAAAATATGGTTCATTTAACATCACTGATTTTTCGGTTATGAAAATAACATGAAAAAATACTTTAAATTCTCAAACAATATCTGTTACAGCATAAAACACCTAAAAGTCTAATTATTGATGACTAAAACAGCATTTTAATAAGAAAAAAAATGAATTCTACCCAAACATGAATTAAATGAAAGACAGAAGGGAATACCAGGAGGAATTCATACTTATTTGGATATTGTAACATGAAATAATTTAATGATTAATACTCAGGTTGAGAAATAAACTTTGTACAAAGAGCGATAAAATTCTGAAGAGATGATAACAAATAACTGGAAAGCATGTAAATATTCTTTCCCATCAAACACACTAGAAATGTATTTTGGAATCAGCAACTGAGAAACACATTTATTATTGATGATGTGTGTATCTTGAAAAATGAATTAGGAAGGTACATGATATCCTATTATGGTACTTCAAATTGCTAATCTTAGCTTCAGAAGAAACCCTAAAAATCTGAAACTATTTGTCAAGTGGAAATGTACTGAGTACTGTATTATGTTCTCTTGGCAGTGTATTGAAATATTTGTAATTTTCATGTTTTATAGTTCCTTGGAATCATTAGCACATTTTCATTTTAGAGGCTGTGCTAAATTCAGAGCTTAAGTCAATAGTTTGAGGAAATGAAAGTGAGTGGTAAGATTCATTTTAATAGTTGGGGAACTCGACTGGGAAAATGATCTGTCAGTATTTTTCTGAACACAACACTATGTAATTAGATTGGTGGAAAGAATGAAGATATAAAGGACAAGGTTAGAGATGATCTTGTGGGAATAATTAGCCTTGAGTATGCAGTTAAAACTACATGAGCATAAAAACTTGCACAGTCAAATCTTGAGGGAAAAGAAGAAAGAAAGAACATAGGAAGATTTAGAATTATTGAGAAGGACATCCTGATAAAAGTGGAGGGCAAAGGGTAGACCTTAAAACTTGTAGACTATCCTTTATGTTAGAACTGAATCACCAAACAATCTTCATATGCTGTTAAAATGTTTGCTTACCTATATTCTTCTCTAGTAATACAATTCAAAGTGTAAAGATAATACTATATTGTTTATGCTTCCTATTAAATTACATAGTTAAGATGAAAGAACTGAACCTTTAATTAGGTAAAGGTATGCATCAGTATTATTTAGCACACACTATTGAGCAAAGAAATCTTAGAGATTTTTAGGCAAATATCCTAAATCTCAGGTATAAAAATCCATCTGCATTCCATTATTATCATTATGTCTTTACTTGGATGTAAATATAAATATTGCCCCCCCTTCAGATAAATAGATTTAATCAGGAGGTAGAAAATGTCCAATTCTATACTATTACCTTCCTAAGAATCTAGAATGTAATTGTGTGCCCCACAAAGTTATGACTGTCATAATTTAATAAGTATAATTATATGAAAAAAGACACTTGTGAAGTCATTTGTGGCTTGACAACACGGTGTACTCCAGAGAGCCATTCCTCAAAGACATTGATGAAAATGGTTAAAATGATGACCACTTGGTCTCTGAAATCACTTTAAAGTTATGCAGTCATTAAATAAAGATTTATTCAAAAAAATTACAAAATTTGGAAAGAATTGAGTGATCCTGATATAACTGAAAGGAGACCCATGCCCTACTTTGAAGTGAAAGAAATAAAAACCTACTTTCCACTGTTACAATTAAGAAGACAGGGCTCCCTTTGTCTTAGCTCCCAGTCAAAGGTTATCTTCATGGGAATGGAGAGCACCAGTATTGTTTAGCCTGTTGCCAGCTGTTGCTGAGACTTAAATTCAGGTGACTAGATAAGAGGCAAGTACTCGCTTCTTCACCCAATTGTCACTTGTGTTGCACAGACTCTATATGAAGTACAACACTACTAAAAATGTTGGAACATCAATGACTCTTGCACTAAAGAATCCCCTAACAAAAAGTGCAGGGAAAAAGAAAGAATCCCCTTTAAAAAAAAAGAAATTGGTTTGGAATAATATTATTAATTATATAATAACATCAATTTATTTAATAATAAATAATAAATTTAGTTAATTTATTATTATCATTAATATTATTATTAATAACATTAATTTATACAATATGTAATATATTGTATATGTTCTATTTATTATATATATTATTAAGATTAATATTAATGAATAATAATATTATTATTTTGGAATAATAAATACAGAGAATTGGCAGATCATAAAATCAACAATCCTGTTGCATTCCTATAAGCAAGTACCAGTAACACACTATAAGAGATAGAAATCAAGAAAATAATTGAATTTGCAATCAAATCAAAAAGAAAACTGTATCATTACCTCACACCATGAGTAAAAATTGATTGCAAATGCATAAAAGTTTTGGATGCAAAACCTGAAATGATAAAATACATAGAGGAAAATATAGACAAAACATTTCACAACTTAAGCTTTAGTGATGCTTTTCATCATTCATCCCAACAGCAAGGAAAACAAGAACATAAACTGGGACTACATCTAACTTAAAAGGTTCTGCACAGTGAAAGAAACCATAACTAAAATGAAAAAATACCCTATCAAATCAGAGAAAACATTTGTATACTGCATATCTGACAAATGACTGATATCAAAGATATACAAATAACACACAATACTCTACAAAAACAAAACAAATAATTCAATAAAAAATGAGTAGAATTAAACAAGTGCCTCTCCAAAGAAGATAAACAATCATCAAACAGGATCATGAAAAAAAAAAGTTCACTATCACTTAGGGAAATGCAAATCAAGAACAAAACAAGATACCATCTCACACCTACAGGAACATACCATATCTAAAAGACCAGAAACAACAAGTACTCACAAGATGTGGAGAAAACAGAACTGAAACTGGGTGGCCCTAACCCCCCCCCCACTCCAGGTGGTAGCATTTAACAAAGTACTCTGCTCCCATTGGCTGGTGGCAGTTTAAAAAGGAGTCCGGGAGAAGCCACGGGGGAGAGAGAGAGGTAGTTGGAGGAGCACCGTCCGAGAGAGAAGCCGCGAGAGGGGGAGAGAGGAAGTTGGAGGAGCACCGTCCCAAGGAGAAGCCGCCGGAGAGAAAAGTTGGAGGAGCAGCGTCGGGAGAAGCCACGAGGGGGAGAGAGAGAGAAGCCGGAGGAGCAGCGTCCGAGGAGCCGGGAGAGAGAAAAGTTGGAGGAGCGGGTCCGGAGGAGCAGCGTCAGGGGGGAGAGAGGAAGAAGTTGGAGGAGCACCGTCCCAAGGAAAAGCTCCGGGGGGGAGAGAGAGAAGTTGGAGGAGCGGCGTCCAGGGGAGAAGCCACGAGAGAGAAAAGTTGGAGGAGCGGTGTCTGGGTAGCGGCCACAAGTAGGAGTTGGAGAAGAAAGCCCCCTGGAAGAGTGAGCTGGAGGGGAGGAGGAGCCATGGCGGCCGGCAGAAGTGTGGCCAGCGTGGAGAGTGTGGCGTTGTAGCAAGGTGCTGTGGAGAGCTGGTACCTAGAGACGGCCAGCGATTTGGAAGGCTGATTTCTTCATCAGCCACCGTGGAAGAAGCTTGAAGCACCTGGGAGAAGTCGAGCAGCGTGGGACACCGAAAGAAAAGAAAGGAAAGAGAAGACGCCGGCGAAAGGACTGGACTTTGCCAAAGTGCCTTCCTCTGAGGTTCAGAGGGGCAAAGGATTCGTCATTGGACTGTGCCTTGGGGACCTTTGGGTCTGAGAATGGTGACTGGGGTAAGATAACTGCCACGTGCGGCTTTCACGACGTTTTGTTCTCCCTGCTCAGCTCCCTTGTTAATAAAACCCTGTTGTTAATTGGTATTTTGGAGTGGCAACTGCTAGGCGCAGGTGCAACTGCTAGGCGCAGGTGAAACGGACCTTGGGGTTTGCAATTTGGAGGCTTTTGCCTCGTGCTCGTCCCGATATCAGTTGGCGACCCAGGGGGCTTTCTTCTCCAACACCCACTTGTGGCCGCTACCCGGATGCTGCTCCTCCGGACTCCGCTCCTCCAACTTTTCTCTCTCGTGGCTTCTCCCCTGGACGCCACTCCTCCAACTTCTCTCTCTCTCCCCCCGGAGCTTCTCCTTGGGACGGTGCTCCTCCAACTTCTTCCTCTCTCCCCCCTGACGCCGCTTCTCCAACTTCTCTCTCCTCCTTTTTAAACTGCCACCAGCCAATGGGAGCAGAGTACCTTGTTAAATGCTACCACCTGGAGTGGGGGCGGGGTTAGGGCCACCCAGTTTCAGAACCTTTCAAAACTGCTGGTAACAATGCAAACTAGTCCAACTCTAATGGAAATCAATATGGAGGTGTTTTAAGACATTATAAATGAATCTGTCATTCTGACCCAGAAATTCAACTGTAGGCATCTACCCTCCTCCCACTCCCCCAAATACAAAGATACAAATTAGAAAGGAATGTGCAATCCCATGTCAACTATGGTTCTATGACTGAATTGTGGAAACAACGTATGTGCCTCAAAATGGGTAAATAAATCAAGAAGATGTGCTGTTTATAAACAATGAAATTTTACTCAGCAATCAAAAATGAAAAAGCCATGCCATTTGTGGCAACATAGATGGAGTTTGAAGGGATAGTGCTCAGTGAAATATAAAAGAAGAAAGATAAAAAATGGGTGGTGTCGCTAATATATGGAATATAAAATAGCTAAACTAAGAGTAAGTCAAAAACAAACTTATAATCTAACTCCTGAAATAGACCAAGATTCCTTTTACTCCTACTGGAATGGCTAAATAGAAGGGGAGGTATAATGCTCTGATAAAGATGTAGGGATATGAGAACCTTTATAAGCTGTTAAAATGAAATATAACATGGTTATAAATCACAGAAAATAATCTCATTGTTCCTTATTGATTAGTATAGTGTTGCCATATAATAAAATAGCTTTTCTCATAGGCATATATACAAAGGAATGAACATATATGCTTCCACCCCCCCCACAGACTTGTACATGAATCTTTACAGTGTTATTCTTCAATATGCAGATTTCCATCAATTCATAAAGAGAATTTATATAAGAAATTTTGATTTGGCAACAATAAGGAATGATAATGAAATAATGATGCATTCTACAACTTGAAATCATCTTTAAAACATTAGCTAGCTGAACAAGGACAGTTACCAAAAATTCACATTGTACGATTCTATTTATATGACATTCCCATAAGATGTGATTCCATAATGACAAAGACAAACGTAGTTTGGAGTTGTTTAGGACTGGGGACTAGGAGGTAAAGATTATAGATACCAAGTATTCTAAATAGATGAACTGAACTTTTGTAATAAATGAATTATATGTCAGCAATGCTACTATTAAAAAAAAACATTACACTCACAGGTATGTGATGCAGTTAAAAAAAAAAGCAAGAGTAAAACAATAATTCTTTTCTTTAACCTTTATTCTTTTGTTTCCTTCACCACCTCTGTGAATCCAGATATTGGAAACAAACATTTGCAAGCTGTGTTTCCAGAAAGACACTGTCAATGAAAACCATAAATAAATGATTGTAGCCTTTGTTAGGGTAATGAGGTTATTCACTTTCAATGGATAAGAACTTTCCTATTAACTAGAAAAGAATATACATTTATCTTTTCTTATTTAGCAACTTAATTGAAGTCAGAGGTCACATACATAATAGGGGAATACTCAGATTTCTTCCCCCATTAGTCAGTTATAGTCAACAGAGTAGCAAAGCTTAGGAGGAGCACTCAAATAGAGCCCAATACCCCACCCACCATTTTGACACAACCAAGGTTAAAGATTTTCTGAGAAAGCCCTGACTACCTGCAGAAGGAAGGAATCTAACTCCTCTATCCAAACTTTCTTAATGAAGCACCATCTCTGACCCTTTTCCTGACTTTCTAAACAGTCACATGCTTTTTTATTTCACAGATTCAAAAAAAGTTACCAGCAGAATCAGTGATTTTGCAGGTAGTGACTAGAGAAACGTGGGCATTCATATGTGTACTCTGTTTACAAAACACCTGATGTTGAGTAGAGATGTTGAGTTACTCAACACCTGATATTGAGTAGTGCTTAAAGAAATAAGTAACTGCTGCAAACCAAGATGGTTATCTGAGGGCTTATGTTGAGTAAAGAGTATTTGCTTTAAAATATGTTTCTGCCCCAAGCTTAAAAATATCTAACTGCCCCAAGCTTAAAGAAATAGTTAACTGTCTCAAACCAAGATAGGTTATCTGAGTTTTTGTCTCAAGGTCTTACTGCATGCTGGAATCATTGAGGAAGTAACTAAGTAAAAAAAATCAATGTGAAAAGTTACCCAGAACTGTCAAAAATGTATATAAGCCCCTTGCCATCTAGAGATGAGGTCCTTCCCTCCAAGAGATTACTGCTGTGTCTGTAACTCTGTGTCAGACCTCAACTTGAGCTGATAAAGGCTTTTTGCTTTTGCATCTCCTGTGGTCTTGTGTCTTGTGTGAGCCTAAGAGGATTCAAACCATAACATGATCTGTATGGGCTTTATGTCCCACAAAAAGGTGATCTGATTGTTTCTGTTAGAGTAAGAAAAATTTGCATGTTCTAGCTGAAGGATTTAAGGCCGGGTGCTAGTACAACGATTGAAACCTTGAAAGAAAACAATGTGCTTAAACAGAGTTTGACAATGCACATGATTATATACTAGATTACACATGTGTTGGATGGTCATTCCTCAGTAGCTGTGTATCATTTTTCTTTGGCAACTCTGACATATATGTAGGTATGAATAAGGCTTCTGAAGCTTATTTATTTTCCCAAAGTTATTGTCGATCACATTGTTTTAGTATACTACAAATCTAAAATTATTTACTATGAACAGATTGCTTTTTTATATTTCAAGGCGATAGTATACACTCAGTATTATTTATAAATTTCTAATATAAATCATGCTAGATTTACAATAAAAATCCTTTTCTGTGGTATGCATATAATCAACTTTCCTATCAGATCAATGTGTGTTCTCTTTTAATGGTGATATTCGTTTTAAAAGAATAATGAGGGACCAAAAGAAAGATATGATATTACATAATTATAATGTGTGGAAAGCTGTCTTAGATACCACAAGCCAATCAGAAAAGAAAAAGAGGCAGATTTCATCTCCTTTTAATATTGAAAATTACTTTCCTACTTAATTATTTTCCTCAAAGATATAGAAGAGCTGACACAAGAGAGGCTAAAAGACTGGTGTTTTTCTCTGAAATAGAGTAAGAAAGAGGAAGCATCCCAACTGGGAATATTAATATTCTAAAAATCAGATTAAATTTTCATATGTGTTACATTATTCCTCTTATGAAATCAGAATTTCATCCTAAGGCATTTGTATTATCTCCTACTTTATTATATTTACCATTAACATTTCTTTTATTATCATCAATACATTGTAAAATAATGGTGTAAATGGAATTCATACAATATGAGCTATGTTAATTCTCCTAGAACTATTCCAAAGAATACGTACAAACCTGAAGAAAAAAGTAGCATGTAACAACTAAATTTTTTTTAAAAAGAAACATAAGTGAATTATGAGGCCAAAATCTTGGCAACTATAATGGTTTAAGATAAAAGTTTTTGAAAATAAAACAACCACCTTTGCTTATGTCAATAAAAGCATAAGAATAATACACACTGGAAGCATTAGACACTATGCTGAGAAACCTTAATATGATTCATAAATATTAGGGAACCAGAGATGCTTTAGAAATGGCATTGTAATTTTAAATGAGAATAACTATTTTGCTATCTTAAAATAGTAAACAAATTAATAGCCTAAATCTAATAAATATAAATATTCTTGTCATTTCACATGAAGATTGGCAAATGATCTCTGTTGAGTTGTTAAATAGTTACCATTAAATTAGCTGAGTTAAAGCAATATTGTAAAAGTCATACATGAATTTGATCATGCCTTTGATAGTGCCTCAGACACCAGAAAAAAAGTTTGGTGTCAGAGGACATAGATTACTTAATAAGCACTTGCAATCATTTTTATCAGATGCTCATTGTTTTCTTTTTAATTTTTGTTTTAAAATTTTATGAACATACAGAACAAAATATATAAATATAAATAAATATCAAAAAATGACTATATAAAATAAGAATGGCTTAACACCAAAAATTTTTTTTCTAAAGTCTACAATATGAAACAACTTCAGTTCATAATGTTGGCTGGCATTTTTCTTTATGATAATTAATTGTATTTGGTTTTGACTTGTGATTTGAGTCGTTCATCTATTGAATATGTCAGCCCATCAATCAACAAGTTTTTATGAAATTTAGTCAAGGTAATATAAGTTTTGTCTAAGTTAAAGCAGACATACTCATTATGAGGATACAGTAGTTCTTTTTGTTTTGGTGTGGACTCCTATTTACCTCTGTGATTCCATATTGAGACCAACAATATAGAGCTATTTGCCCCACTCAGGTGCGCAATAAACTAGCTATAGAATATAATGAAAGTTTTTGCAAACCAGTTAAAATGGTAAAGAACTAATGAAACACTGTAGAAAAGAGACCAAAAAGTATATATAGTCTAAGTATGGTTCTTCTAACCTCATTATCTAACAGTGTATATGGTGAAAGGTTAAACATCCTTGGTATAAGTTTAGTATTTTTTCCAAGAGTTTTTCATTTTTTTTCAATTGATTGCATGCACACATACACATTTTTTTTTACATTGTATACCCTGAGGTTCTCCCACCACCTTGTCATCAGTGAACCCTCATCTTAATCTCTTGTTCTAATCCCTCCCCTGATTTCATCCCTCCCCTGGTTCTCCCACCCCCCTTGCTTTATGTTTTAGTTCCGCTGTCAGTTTACTAGCTTTAACTTTTTCTTGTCCTTTTGTTTGGTTCCCCTATATGCCACATATAAGTCAAACCACTAGTATTTATCTTTTTCTTTCTGGGTTATTACCAGTAGCATGATTCCTTCTAGCTCCATCCATATTGCTATAAATGACATGTTTGTCTTTTTGATTGCTGAATAATATTCCATTGTGTAACTATATCACAATTTTTGGAGCCATTCTTCTGTTAAGTTGAGTATTTGTAGCTAAAACTATTATTGCAGTCTTGGACTTTTTCAAATGTCCCAACTTCTGTTGGGTATCATGACTTGTGGTTCTTTAAAAAGATGTAGAATTCACAGGGAAACAAATTAATGATCCAAAGAATGGAAAATTGAACCAGTTAATAGACCTTGATATCTGCCGTGGTCAAAGAAGTATCACAACACAGTGTTTAGTATATTTCCACAGATTTTGTAATCAGTTAAAATAGACCCTAAACAAGCAAGGTTATCTTCTCTGCTATTGATCAGCTTTTTATTATTCAAAGTTGACTGGAATTGTTGTAAACATTCAATAAATTTAACTGCCATATAAATAGGATATTAGCTGCAATTCACTGATCCTTAGCTATAAAATGCCAATCCTTTGAAATTAGAAATATAAACTAATATTTGAAAGCATAACTTCATAGAGGAGATACACTTTTGATGTAGGTTTATCTCTGAACTTTTCTTTCTTACTTATTTGAATTAAGAAATATGGCACATATGAATAAAAGAAACAAATGTACTACTTGACAACAACATAAAGAACATATATGTGTGAAATCTTCACTCAATAGTAAATAGAAAATTCCAGTCAGTCCATCAGTCTCCTACATGTGACTGAGGATATAACAAATTCACCTTTCCCCAGAGGTAAATATTATCTTGATTATAGAAAACAATGTTGGCAGTTGTATGTAGCTAATCAAATGAATAGTGTTTAAGAAAGCAATTTCACTCCTATGTATTTGTACAAAGATTAGGCAAATATATGTCCAGATTTATTTTGTGCATGTGTTTACAGCAGCTTTATTAATAGCCTCAAACAGGAAATATCATAAAGGACCATGAATAAATAATTGAATAAACACATTGCAGTACATCCAAAGAATACTACTTAGAAATTAAAAGGGTGGAATAATGATACGTGCAATACATGGAAGAGTCCCAAAAGGCTTATGTTAAACAATAAAAAGCTGAAGATTAATTACCAAAACTCTATCATTTTCTTTACATAATATTCTGAGAAAGCAAATTCTATAGGCAGGAATCAATCAGTGCTTGTCAGCTGCTAAGAATATGGAAAGAATCTGATTAAAGAAACAGAGAAATATTTTGCAGCAAGGAAAGTATTTCATATCTTGATCTTGTGATGGTTTTAATGATATATATTTGTGAAAAATCATAAAACTGTAGACCCAAACAAGTGCAATTTATTGTATTGAAAATGTAACTCAATAAACAAGTTGAAGGAAACAAAAGCCTGAAGAAAATCAGAAAAAAAAGAGGAATGTGTAGAAAAATTATAAAGAAACATAGGCAAGCAATTTGAACCCTAGAGAATGATGGCTTACTCACCACATAACAGAAACCTTCCAAGAGAGGTCACTCCAATACTAGATGCCAAGGGCACTAATCCCCTTCCTGAAAGCTTACTCCTTCCTCCCAGTACCCAGGAAGTAAATCAGTCATTTCTGTGAAAAGACATATTATATTTTTTTCTATCTTTATAGCAACTATAATTCTAACTCATTCATTTCATAGTTATTGAAGTTTTAAAAAGTATCAGCCACCAGTTGGTATACTGGCATTTCAGTGGAAAACAAGCTAGGAAAGCACATTATTCTATAGGCACATAAAAGCTGGTATGGCTAGGTTTATGGACATGGTGCCAAACTGAGTAGTTATGAAAAATCAACTCTCTTCATATATTTTTCTCCAAATAGAAATTATATAGTTTTTATAATGATGTCAGAGTTACTTAAAAAATAATGCATTTCAAGAAATTATAATAAATCTATGATGACCTTTATTTTCACTATACCTGTTACTATTATACATAATTTTATCCCACACCTGCACATGTATATTTAATAAAAATATATATTGTATATTGGTATTGGATAGGTAAACAATAGTCAAATTAAAAGAAACTTAGCAATTCCATGTTGATAGACATGTATTGTGTAGTTCTTTTAATTTTTCCACTTGATTGAAATTTTTCATAGAAGATTTAGTACCAATTTTTTTCAGATAATTGTTTCATTTAATCTGAGTTGTCAACAGGCGCCCGGCTAGCTCAGTCGGTAGAGCATAAGACTCTTAATCTGAGTTGTCAAATTTATTGACATTTAAAACTTTTCCTTTAACTTATCCATATCCTAGGATGACTCCAAGAATATGGCAAGTGTTTATCTTTCAATATTCAGAATCTTGAATTCTATATTATAGGGAATTAGGAAGCAAAGACAATCATGATGCAAAGTAGTACTCCATGTTTCTAGTGAGGGGTTTAGTCTAATTATACAATATTTTCAGAATGTTTATCTAATTGTAGTAACAGTATTTTCAGATTTCACTGTTTCTTTGACATATACTTTCTATAGTGGGATATTAGTCATCAAATTATTTATATAAGTAACGAACAATTCTTATAAGTAAATTTAAATAAAATATCCTCTTGCAAAAAAAAAAAAGAAAAAAGCAAAATGTTCATAAGATCCTCATTATTTTTTTCAGTCTCTATGACCCAAAAGGATAGACTTATTTTTTAATCTTTATATTGGAAATTTGTCCTTTTTTTTCCCATCAGTCTTTCTAAGGGGTTAAAATTGTATTTCCCCCCTTTATTTTTTCTATTAGCTTCCAATATTTTAATTTATTAATGCCTGTCATTATTTTTATTATTTTACATTCTCTACTTAATTTTATATTTATTCTTATTTTCCCAGTTTTTATGGTAGAAATTTAATTATATTTAAACATTTCTACTCTTCTAAACATAAATTTTAGATACATAAATTTTACTGCTACATTCTACAAATTTTGATTTATCAGGATCATTATGTTTATTTATTTTGTTTTCTCATTAACTTTACAGTTTAAAAATACAATAGTTAGAATTTGTAAAGCATATTGTTTTCTCACACTATATTATTTTATCAAAGAGTTTACTCAATTATTTTTAATCATTTTACATTTATTTATACTTTGTCAAATAAAACTGCTTTGATCAATAATCTGTTTAGTTTTTTAAAATGTGTATAGCAGTCATTATGTAATGCTAAATGAAAATCAGTTATGTGGTTTGATAGTGTGATCCAGATATTCTTTATTCTTACTGCTTTTTAATCTACTTACTCTATAAATTGTTGAGAGAGGGCAATAAAATCACCAATTATGTTTATAGGTGTCTATATATTTCCCTTTAGTTCTGATAAGTTTTTGCTTCCTGTACTTTGAAGTTTAATTAGTCTTACTCACTTAGGATTCATGTATGTCCTTGAAAAATTGTCCTTTTACAACTATTAAATGACTCTCATTATCTCTGTGAATAATTATTATTTTGAGGTCTGCTTTTACTGTCATTAATATAATCATTCTATCTTTCATATTCTTAATGAATCTACAGAATACATTTTACATTCTTAAACTTTCAACCCACCTTCCTCTTTATAAAAACTTTTCCATCTATGTCTGTTATTAACACCATGTAATTGAAATTTCATTTTTTCCTAGATAGATATTATGCAATTTGTACTTTGGTCAATAGTCACTTAATCATTGATATACATTAGTTCTACCATGTTCTTTTAGACATCTTCATTTCTTACAATTGTACTTATAAATTATTTTCAGTATTCTATTCTAAATCACTATGAGTAGATCCTGTGGGGTACCACCAAGATCACCTTTCCTGAGTCTATATATTTATTCATACATCTACCAGGGCACTTAAAACATTACAAACTCACACTTGAGTCTCTCATCAGCATTTTTTTTTTTTTTTGCCCTTGGCATGCACAATTTCTTTTATGCAGAGACTACCTTCTCTCCAGATGTAATGAACATCTGATGACTGGTTGATGCAGGGTCCAATATTCTGTCTAATTCTCCTTGCTTTCAGCATATTTCTTAGGTACTGTGGAAATGATGATATACAGGACCATTTGTACTATAGTCCTTTGTTCTTTGACTCAAATATCCTGTCCCGGATACACACTTATGTCTATACCTGCATATTATATGTACATATGTAATGTATATATACACATATACACACATATATACGTAGTCTCATATAAAGTACTTAGTGAAATATTGATGTAGGACATTAATTTTGCCATTTATGCTTGTGTCTATATTTTCCCCCTTAATTTTGACGAGATTTTGCTTCTTGAAATTTGAAATGTAATTAGAACTATATGTACATATAACTATATTATATATAGATATACTCATATATTGAGGGAGCTATTCTATATTATTTCTGCATTGGCTTACTGCTTTTAGTGATATTTAAGATTTATGATAACTTATGAATACCTGATATAAATTTAATAGTTTGATTTCATTTACTTCTTTCATCTTTTTGTATTTTTTCTGAAGTTTTAAATGTGCATTTTAAACCACTTAAAGCATTGTTGGCTTTATGTCAATATTTATTCAGTTTTATCTTGTCTTTTTTAAATTTTTTTTTTATTTTATTTTTGGATGTTTTACAATACACGATTATATAACTGTTGATCCCCATGGGAATACCCCACAATACCACATCCCCCCTGGTCACTTTGCCTCCTTTCTTTCTTTCTTTTTGTTGTTTGTCCGTGTTTAGCCCTTTAGTCTTTTTTTTTTTTTTTTTTTTTTTTTTTTTTTTTTTTTTTTTTTTTTTTTTTTTTTTTTTTTTTTTTTTTTTTTTTTTTTTTTTTTTTTTTTTTTTTTTTTTTTCCTTTTCTGAATCCATTTCCTATTCCTTGGTAAGGGCACGATTTCCCAGGACTTGGTAGAGTCCATGTACTACTTTCGCCTTCGTAGGCCTATTGGAGCACCTTTGGCTTGTATAACTGTTTCTTGTTTCTTGGTGGGTCTCATCTCCGCAGTTTTTGCAGCTTTGTTGCTCCTTCAGTCATGCTTCGGGTCTTTGGCTTTGGGGGCAAGACTCGCAGCCGTATGTTTTGGAAGAGCAGATCCTCCAAGGGACAACCCTCAGCTGATGGTAGGTCTCCTGGTCTCCTCCGTTGGGGCTTTGCTGTGGGGCCACTGCCATTTGGCAGGCCTCTTCCCTCTTAGCAAAGAGGGTATGCAGTGCTCTTATTGACAGCGTCTCTGTGCCAGGTTTCTGTTCACAGCTCCTCAGTGACATTGTAGGTGTCGTATTTTGTTTGCTTTCGCAGTTCAGTGCTGCGTGGTTCTTGCCCTGTTTCCCTTGAGTCCTGCCCGGCGGCACAAAGTTAAGGGTCTTTCCTCCTGTACCTCACCCATTTGGTTTCTGTGGATGAATAATTGTCTTGAGATACTTATTCCTGATTAGGGCGCTCAGGAGTGGAGGCAAACCCAGAGGGGCCTGTGGTGGACCGCCTTCCACCCTCCCCCCCTACCCCCACAACACACCCTGCTTCTTCACAGGGCTCAGAGGTGCGCTGGGGCCCACACGCAAATCAGGCACGGCAGCTCCCCCGGCTGACCTCAGCTTCACCCCACCCGACCTCTAGAGGCGAGTGGAGCTGGTGCGTGCGGGATGCAGTGAACACGCCATAGGGGCGTGGTGGTGGAGGGTGCAGGCTCTGTTGCCCGCAGGAGACCTGTACGCCGGTGGATCCAGGAAGGTCTATCTTGTTGTATTCCATTGTTTGGTTTTTTATGTCTACTTTCATACATATTTATTTTCATTTGATATAAAGAATATTCCTTCTTATTTATTTATCTAATTTTTTTAGACTAGGTCTCGTTATTTTCGCCCATGGAACCGCAGGCTCACGTTGCCCAGGTTACAACAGACTCAAGCAATCCCCAGCCTCAGCTTCCCAGGTAGCTGGGATTACAGGCACACACCACAACAGCCAGCTATTTTTGGGGGACTAGGTCTCTCTACATACCCCCGGTGGGACTTGAACCTTGGTCCCTGGCCCCAGCTACAGCTTCCTACGTTGACGCTTACAGACATGCGGCACTATACCCAGCCCCATATTTATTTTAATGTGTACGCTGCTTACACATTATCTCAATTGAAATGTAGTTACTTTGCCTCACCTCTTTTTTTATTTTATTTTATTTTATTTTATTTTTTGAAACTACATCTCACTATTTTTGCCCACAGAACAGCAGGCTCACGTTCCCCATGGTACCACGGACTCAAGCAATTCCCAGCCTTAGCTGCCCAGGTAGCTAGGATTACAGGCGCGTGCCACCACGCCCAGATGTTTTTTGGGGACTAGGTTTCTCTGTGTTGCCCCAGGCAGTACTGGAACCACAATCCCCAGACCCTGCCGTGACTTCATAAACTGTAATTTACAGGCACGCACCACCATGCTCGGCTTGCCTCACCTTTTGAAGGTGCTTTTTCATTTTTTACAAAATTCTACTTATAACAATTTTATTTCATCAATTTGAGACTATATCCTATTATCTGCTATATACAAGTTAGTGGTTTTCTTTGTATGTATCATTATTTGCCTTGATACTACTTTCTGAGCCTGCTTTCACTCACTATAAATCTGCAACTTCCAGACTTTTATATTAATATAATCTTAAAGTATAAATGTGTGAGTCACTGAGGTTGTTACATGTATCAATAGCATTTTTACTGCTAGATGATGTCCAATTTTTTGCATATACC
>PVHY01002490.1:82278-126072 GCA_004024945.1 Uropsilus gracilis
TTTTTTTTTTTTTTTTTTTTTTTTTTTTTTTTTTTTTTTTTTTTTTTTTTTTTTTTTTTTCTTTTTGAGACTAGGTCTCGCTGTTTTTGCCCATGGAACTGCAGGCTCACGTTACCCAGGGTACCACAGACTCAAGCAATCCCCAGCCTTAGCTTCCCGGGTAGCTGGGATTACAGGCATGTGCCACCACGCCCAGCTATTTTTTGGGGGACTAGGTCTCCCTACTTATCCCTGGCCCAGGCTGTGGCTTCCTTGGCTGCCACCTATAGGCATGCACCACCATGCCCCGCTGTTTACCATTTTAATTCACAGTTCTAGAAACTTTAAAGTAGAAAGTTTTATGGAAACATTTACAATGTTGTGTTTTTTATATAGAATACGGATATAGCTTGATTGTAGTATAAGTTCAGATTTGTGTTTCCTGTCTTTGCATATTAAAAATCTAATGTCCCAACATTTTTTGAAGTATCCTTTTCCATTGAAATAATCTGTCATGCTTGATGAAAATCAATTCACCATATCTATTTGGTTCTATTTCTAGACACCAAGTTATAGTAAATTGATTTTTGTTTCTGTCTTTATGCCAATACCATGCTATCTTGATGAATAGAGCTCTCCAGATAATCTTGAAATTAAATAACCTATGTATTTCTACTTTATTTTCATTTTTCAAAGTTTTTGCCTATTATGAGTTATTGACTTTGCATATAAATTTATAAAATTTGAACAACCTGAACATAATAGCCTACTAGGAATTTTTTTACTCAATGGATGAATTTGTGGGAAAGTAACTTACCATTATTCAACCTTCCAGTTCATGTACACAATGTATTTATTTCTTCATTATTTAGATCAACTTCATTTTTTTCTCAGGAATATCTTATAGCTTCAGTGTATATAATTTGCACATGTCTATTTAATTGTATGCATATGTTTTTTAGATAGCTGGTGATATTTCAATATACTTATTTTTATTTAAATTTTAAATTATTGTTTTTTTTGTATAAAGAAATACAATTAAACTTACTCGTTATCTGTTCTTTAAAATATAGTGATTCATATTTGAAAAACTCAAAGAATTTTGCTTCTGTAAATAAATTCAGTTATTCATTCAGTTAATCTAAATTTCAATTTTTATAGTTTTGTGGTATTCTGACAAAGCCCTTTAATATCTGCAATATTCTGTTATCCTTATCAAGTTCCTTTTAGTATTTTACTATTTCTATTGTGCTTTCCCTAATTTTTTCTTTGATGATGCATCTTACTGCGAAGACAAGTTTCAAAATAAGCATGTTGAATGAAACAAGTTAAGTAAAAATAGATGAGAAACCATATGCATTGATTTTTACAAACTTCTACAAAATGCAGCTAACATATAAATTAAATAAAGTATGAAGTAAATCAGTGTTCACTTGTGATTCAAGGTGTGAGGGAGTGGGAGAGAAAAATTACAAGGTTAGGTAGAAAATATTTGAGGGTGATCAAATTGTTCACTATCCTGAGTATAGTGATAGTTTCAGAGGCATATACATAAGACAAGGACTTATTAAATAGCATATGCTTAACCTAAGGAATTTGTTTTATTTCAGTTATAACTCAATTACTTTAAAATTTTCCAAAATTCTTTTTATGAATTCCAAAATAGGACAAATATATCATGTAAGATATCATGCTAGTAGCTAACCTTGGTAGTGCCTGAATGAGAACACATTGAGATTATTGCAAGCATTGATAAGTTTCCATTTTTATGGATGTGCCTAGGTTGTGAAAATTCACCTATAATTATAATTATTTTATATGCATAACCCTTATGTGTAATTCATTAAAATGTTAAAATATACTCTTTATTTTAAGTAAGAAACCCTGGCTCATTTTCCTACTTTTCTAAGTACATATTAAGCTATTGTTTTAATTTTTAAAGTCTATATATTCATCAAAGTGTAATATGTACTCATTTTGTGTGTATAAATGTCCCTTTATGGGTTCAACTGTGTTCTTGTAAAAGCCTAAAAGTGAAGCAATATTTTTGTATGTGACTATTTGGAGATAGAGTATTTAAAGAGATAATTAAAAGTGGAGTTACTAGGGTGTATCCTAATACTATGTAAGTGATATACTTGTAAGAAGAGAAAATTAAAACACACACACACACACACACAGGAGAAACCATGTAGAGATAGAAGGAAAACGGTTCTCTACAGCTCAAAGGGCTATATCAGAAAAAATGAACAATGCAAGTATCTTGATCTTTGATTTCTAATCTTTAGCACTTGAGAAAATAATTTATTGTACAACTATCTAATCTATGGAGCTTCATTATGGCACTCCTAGTAAACTAGTTAGTGTCCACTATATACATTATTATATACACATTTTTTTGCTATATTTGTTACATATGTGGAAATAAAATGCTATAGACTATAAAACTGCTCATTTCCCTAAACTTCCATTATATTTCTAGAGCACAAGAGAATAATTTACTTATTCAAAAAAGTAATATTATAGATAACTTTGTTCTTTAATAAAATTACTCAGTTTTATTATTTTCTAGCTGATTTAAAATAAAAACAATTATTCTTACATGAAATATTTTTAATTAACATTAAAATCTTCTACAGGTAATAGTGCTACAGATTTTATTTAACAAATAATATTGTTTGAGTATATATGATTTTTAATATACCTTAGTTTTTAGAACACGTTTATGTCTATAACAAACTTTAGCATAAGGTAACAAGATTTCTCATATGTCTTTGTCATTCTACATATAATTGGCTTCCTCCATTATCAACATTCCCTCAGAGTAGTACATTTGTTTTAGCTGATTTCCATACATTGAAGTGTCTTTATCATAAAAAGTCCATAGTTTACATTAGACTCTACTCTTGGTGGTGTACGTTCTATGGGTTTGGACAAATCTAGGATGGCACGTATCCAATATTATGACATAACACAGAGCAATTTCACTGTTTTCAATAGCCTCTGTTCTCTGCCTATTCATCCCTTTCTTTCCCCATGAGACTCAGAAGGAAATGAAAAACATGTTTTTGAAAACTGGAGAAAATGGTATCCTTGTAATATAGTTACAGAACATCTAGCTGAAACTGACCTTTAGTTATGTAAAAGCATAATTTGAAAGTTATGAATTTAAGTACTTAACCAAAGGTATTTCCCAGTAAAGTATCAAAGGTGTGATATGGTTTATTCTTTCCCCTTATGTTAAAATTCTAGAAGTATAAATTTTGCAGAAGTCAAGATATCTCCAGAGAATATTCATTACTCATGACAAAAATATTAAAATGTGATAAATCATGGAGATTAAAATTTATAGTACTGAAGAAGATATTAATGAGAAATAGATTTATCAAAGTACAGAGGTTTTTTAAATTGTGGTTTCTATTTTTTTCTATGTAGCAATTTATAAAAAATATTTAAATGCACTATCAATTTTTAGTTCCTTGAAAAATGTCTAATTTCAAATAAGTTATTTTAATCTGGAACCCAATTATTAAACTTTTCTCTAATATTTTGTATTAACAAAGTTTAAACCTATGAAATAAAAACTCCAACTCTATTTACAGTTAGCTATGAAATACACATGTACGTACACACGCATATATACTTATAAAAATAATTATACTTATGGTATAAAATCTAAAATAAAAACTAAGAGGGATTTTCTCAGAATATAGAGATAAATAACTTTTTTTTTAGACTAGGTCTTGCTATTTTTGCCCATGGAACTGCAGGCTTATGTTGCCCATGGTACCACAGACTCAAGCAATACCCAGCCTCAGCTTCCCAGGTAGCTGGAATTACAGGCATGCTCCACCACACCCAGCTATTTTTTTTGTGAACTAGGTCTCACTATGTTACCCCGCGTGGGTCTCGAACTAAGATCCACAGTCCTAGCCATGACCCCATAAGCTGTTGCTTACAGGCACATGCCACCGTGCCCGGCTTGAGATAACATTTATTTTTTAACATATTTTAAACTATCATAAATGTGTAAAAATTAAATTTTGTGAGTATTATTTCTTTATCAAATATTTACAGATTTCCTTTCGTGTAAACTAGGGTGGGTGATGGGAAACATTAGTAAAATAAACATAGCACTCGCTTGCCCTCATGATTACACTGCAATGATTACAAAATCAAAATGAATCTTGAATTTGCTGAAATAATTTGAAATGTAATTTTAAAATAATTTCTTTCAGTTGTTTTCATTATATAGTTCTATTAATATAGTGATTTTAAAAAATGATTTATTTATCTTCACAAATGGCATCTACTCATTGGTGGACTCATCTATCTACTCTAAGCTCTAATTCAACCTAGCTGGCAATAATTACTTTCAGAGCCATGAATGATCTATTATTGCCAATCATTAACATGGACTGAAATCAAAGGCATGGCTGAAACACTTTCTCACCTAAGAGAGAAGAAGAAAATCAGTTCCTCTTACAGACTCTGATGGCTACTGTTATTCATTCATTTGCTGTCATTCCAGTCTCTCCCTTCCTCCTCCCTTCCTTGGATGACTTGGACCTCATCCAAATAGTCAGTAAGTAAAAAAGCTTATGCAAAAAAGACCACTTTCATTCTCAACTTTTTCCTGGATTCCAGTTTACTGGTTAATATCCAGACTTGGTTTTAGGCACACAAGGAAGCCCTACTATACACATTTCCCCCTGTGTTTCTCTGACTCAAAAAGACACATATGGTTGTATTTAGAATCCACCTGTGTAGGAAATTCTCCCTACTTATGAATATCATTTTCATCATAACCTCAAAATCTTTTTTCTGCCTTAAATAGGCAAAATTCACAGGTTTCAGGGATCAGCACATGGAAATCTTTTGGGGAGTCATCATTTATCCTATCACAGGTGTCTCTAGAAGAAATGCATACTTTAGGAAACATTAATAAAATCTGTGTCAAATTTAGATAGAAAATGAAACATTGATTTTTACAGAACATATTTAAATTGTAGAAAGGACTGATGACATAGAGAAAAAAGAGAACTGTTATAGCAATTTATAAGAAACAGATATATTCTCTATGCCTACCTATCTGTATGTTTATATAATATATATCCATATTTAGTCATGCAGATGACTATATTTCTTATAGATATGTAGGCTTCCTTCACAGTTCCTGTCTCACAGTAACAAAAATTCTCGTAATTCTGTGAGCCAATAGACAATGGGAACATCTTCTGTCTCAGCTCACTGGAAGCGATTGGAGTTTATTAACAACAAGAGCAATGGGAACATCTTTTGCCATAATATTTGCTCTCTAGTTCTCAGCTTCAGGAACATAAAATTTAAAATAGATGTCTTATTCATAATGTGCCTTTGTCAATGAATATAACTTTTGAGTATATAAGGATGGGAATTGGTTGCCAAGGAAACCAACAAGAAAGGGATTATGATTTCCTAGAATGGAGAGGGGTTAGAGGTGCAGTTTGTCAGTGACCAATTATTTAATCGGCCATACCTAAATACTATGAGGAAAAAAAAAAGGATAGATTTCAGAACATTTTCAGGTTGATGAATATGTGAAGATTTGGGAAAGAGTGGAAATCCTGGAAAAAAACATGGTTTACCTGTGCCTTTTCCCTACATCTTGCCCAATGCATCTCTTCATCAAGGTATTGATTTGTTTCCTTTCTAATGCATTGGTGATTGATGAATAAACAGGCTTTCTGAGTTCTATGTGTCATTGTAGTAAATTAATGGAACATGAGGTTGGTATCCTGATAACCTCTGCTTATAACATTTGTGCCAAAAGTGCATATCATAAGCTGAATCTCATGTGACAACAGAGATGAACCCTGGAAGCATTACTTTGTGAAATAATTCAGACATGTGGAATCTGATATTATCTCTAGGTATGTAATGTCAAAATTGAATAAATTCTTAGACATACTGCTGGTGTCACAGAATTGTTGTTGGTGAAAGGTTGACTCCAAATACATACTTATTGGAAAGTGACTTTTAACTCAACAGTACAGCAATTCTTGTGCACTGTTGATACAACCATTATAGAAAATAGTATTGAGATTTCTCAAAACTTCAAAAGACCATCAGACCTAGTAATTATACTTTTGAGAATATATTCAAAGGAAAAAAAACACTAATAAAAATTTTCATTCCATATTCTAATGACTTGTATCCATTATTGAATGATTAAAGATTTTGCACACACATGCACACATATGCACACACACAGGAACACTTTTAAACCATAAATCTTATCATTTGTGAAAACAGAGATGAACCTTGGAAGCATTACTTTGTGAAAAAAGTGAGACAGAGAAAGACAAATATTATATGTTCTCACATATAAGTTAAATCTAAAGCAATGTAAAAGAAAGACCCCAAGCTTGTAACAGAAAAAAGATCAAACTATTGGTTATCACAGGTAGACAGTTTGGACAGAGGAAAGATGGAGAAAGGTGATCAAAATGACAGACTTTTAGTTAGAAGATAAATAACTGCTGGGGAGGTAATGCTCATCATAATGACTGTAGTTATAGTTGCATATAATATATAGGAAGGTAATCCTCATGAATGGAATTATTTTCTTTTTATTTTTTTCCTATTTATTCTGTCTATGTGAGAAGATGAATGAGTGCTGAAATGATTGTAGTATTCAGTTCACAATACATTCAAATCAAACCATTATACTGTATGCCAAAAATGCATATGGTAATACATACCAATTATTTCTCAACAAAACAAAAAAGTGTGTTCTTAAATGTTTTTTCTACTGAATATATGCAAACCTCAACAATAATTGTAAACATTTATATTGTTTTTAATAAATTCAGGAAAAAATGAGAACTAGAAGATATATATTTTAATATCTATACCAATAATGTTAACAATTGTGAATGTAAGATTTTCCGTCATGTTTCTTATGTTCTATAAATATCTAAGATATTTTTAAAAATTTAGGCAAACCTAATAATTGGATCATAATACTTTATATTAAGATCATTTTATGGAATGCATAAAAATGTATGAACTTTTCTATAAAAACAATTTTTTGAGTAAAAAAGGAATGCTAAGTCTTCATAGACAAAAATGTTGGTTTAGTGGGAGTTGATGACAATGAGTGTAACATAATCACCCTGACAGCAACATGTGACTGGAAAAGACTTAGTTGGGATTGGAAAAAAAAAAAAAGTGCATCTACACACACACATATTACATGCATGTGTGCACACACATATTTGCATGTTTTATGTATGTGCATGTGTGTACGTACATGAATACATATCAAGACTAAATATGTCACCACCTTTATCCTTCATGGTTTTCTTAATTAGCACTTCCTCCTCAGTCTGGTTGCTGAGTAGCTATTTTTTAAAAAAAGGACAAAATTTATCCTTGTTTCAGTGCTATGCATTTTCAGAAATCACTTTTCTGTTAAACAGGTGTTTGAATAACAGTAACTACTTTGCATTTTGTGCATGCATAATTTTTACCATTATCATTTTATTGAAAGTCTCAGATTTGGTATTTTAGTAACATTATGTTCACTGAATTAAGAACTTCTTTAAATATTCTGCTCAATAATTAAATTCAGGTGTTCTACAAAGCATTTATCTTCCTTTCATGTGGTCATGTAGACTGTATTTAAAATACTAATTGTTGGTAAAACAGTAGAAGTGCAATAAAAATGTGTTGGTTAGAAATCAATCATTTGTGGGTCTTTATGTCCTAGAAACTGTATTTTTTGTTTATTTATTCTGTTCTTTTTTTTAATACCTGAACAAATTATTGTTAGATCATTTAATCATTTCCATATCTTAAAAGATAAATGGTTGTGAATGTAGGGCCCTTGAGCAGCAACCTATAATTGGATATGCCATAAAAGGAGAGGAGAGCAGTGGCTTCTTCTAGGCATGAAGTCAGTCCCATTTGCTTTGGACATTCTAAGCACAGTATTTAAAAATAGGTCTTAAAAATGAATTGTAACCTTATTTACAAATTTTGTCAAAAACAAAACATAATATTATGAGATATGTGCTATTAATTTAAATATTCTAAAAAGCAAAGCAAAATATGATTCCATGTAGAAATAATAACACTATTACAACAAAAAGCCAATTATTCCTTCACTCTAACATATTTCTGTCAGGCCTCTTACTCATTCCCATAAAAGACTATGGGAAAGATAAGACAACAATGATAAGATTATCCATTACCTCTGAAAAACTGATCTAAGTAAAACAGATACTTAAATCCAATAATGCTATGAATGCACTATATTGCATTCCTGAGATTTTGGAGGTAAATTCCACTAAGTGTTTTTATATTAATAGTGAAATTGTTATGTTCAATGTAAAAAATGAAACTTCTATTTTTATTAGGTTTCGTATTTTAAAAGTAATATTCAAAGTGCACTTTAAATTGGTATCTCTCAGATAGCCTGTTGCAACTTCTCCTGTTTTAACCAAAATGTCTGCAGAAACAAATAACTGGACTCCTCCATCTCTAACGCAAGCAAAATCTGCTGGAGTCCATCATAGAAGGAGTAGGCTCATTCTGTTAGGTTTGAATTCCATAGATTAAATTTCATGATACAAACGTAGCCTACTCATGGATTTTTATGTAAAACATAGACCTGTCATTCAGAAAGGATGACATTCTTTGCATTCGTTCCATTCAACTTTACTTTTTCCATTGGACCAAAGACTCATTTTCTCAACCAGAACCCGAACATTCATCTTAGCTTTTCACTGACGCATACACCTATGGTGAAAGGTAAGTATTCATTCTTCCCATTCGAAGAAGAATGAGCTGAGGAATACTTAGAGATAAAGAGATAGGCAAGGAGAATAATAAATATCCCAGTTTGCTCTATAAATTCCTGGTTTAGAACACTAAGTAATAGAAATAAAACTATAAAAAAATCAATTCAGATAAGACAAATGAAGAAATTCAATATTATTAGACTAAATTGTTCACATAAATATTCATAATAATGACCTAGTTAAAGCTTGAATTGACCAAGTTTAGATTGATGAAAATGGCCTATATTTAGGGAAAGTAACCATGTTGGCTAGACGGTTGGTTATATATCCATTGCAGAATTCTTACTACAGGCTGCAAAATTAAGCTACTGAACGTTTTACATATCTATACTTTGGTAGATTATGATCCTCCCATAGACTAATTTCACCAAAGACAGTCTGTATTTTACACCAAAACACCTATTCTTGAAAGACACAGGAAGTTTCTGTCTTCCAAAATTCAAGGTATATCTAATGGATCATCTTCAGAGCACCCAACAGTCTAAGATGCTTGCATCCATCCCCTTTCTCCTTAAATTGGAACTGGACTTGCTTTGAGCTTAGAGAATTCTCACAAACATCATTGGCTCTGCTACATCCTTTTACATGTGTGATCTCTAGTAAAACCCTGACATGGATATTTGACTTAGAGAATAAAAATTTAAAAAGATAGGCAAACATTTTCTTTTTATAGAAAATATGTTCAAAATACTAGGGAAAATTTTTTCAAGTTTATTCAATTATTCAAGTTGAACATTATAGTATAGTGATAAGTTATTTTAACTGATGCAATTTTCATCATTAATGATAGCAATGTGTGTTTATTATAAAGAACATGGAAGAAAACAAGAAAGAAAAATGGCAAAAATTATTAACAATAAGAATGAAGAGTTGGCATTAAATTTTGGTGTTTTAATTAGACATTTCTAATGTATAATTCTTTTTAATACATAATTATTTTACTTATGGTCATATTAGGAATAAGTATATTTTTATAGAAAACATTTTAGAACTAGGCTGAAATTAATAGCATGTAAGGAGAATTGTGAAAAACAAAGTTCAAGTAGTGAAAGTTTTTATATTATTCATTTTTCAAATGTCCTTTTGTAAATTTAATAATTCCATTCTTTATAAAGATTTGGTAATGTTAGTAGAAATATGGAAAATTGAATCTATAAGAAAAAGGATTGGCAAATTATCTTCTGTACTTTGTTTCATGAGCTCTGAGGAATAACTTTGTAATTTATATTAAAATGATTTCCACTCTTAGCTGCCAAAGAAACTAGGTACAAATTTGTAGAGCCAAGTATCAGAGAAGTGTTAGATTCTCTGTTCCAAAAATGGTGACGTTTCAAAATTTTGAGCTGTCAATATCCAAAAGAAAAATATCCTGAAAAATATGCTTAAGAAATAGCTAATGTGTTAGAACTCTAGGTTCATTATCAGGAAGTATATGACCATTAATTTTGCTGTAGATAATGCTAGCATTGACTTGCTCATACAAAATCAGTTACTTTAACTGTAATGTTATTGTTTCAAAAATGAATAACTGTTCTTTATATACTCTTTACATTTACATTTTTAATATAGCATTGATGTTATATTAAATAACATCAAAAATGAATTCTAATACCAACATGATTGTTCTAGCAATGAATCATCTTGATTATGTTCTCTAATCATGTACTCTTTGAATCAGAAAAATTGTATTATACAAGTGTGTTACACATTTAAAATAGCATATTTGGTAATAGTTTTCTATTCTTCCTGTTCTTTAGAGATATTGACAGCATTGAACAGTTTAGTTCTTGGGAACTTTTTATTTTTAAACAACCAATAATAATGTTTATTATGTTTAGACCTATCTATGTTCTTATGTTTAAGGACAATATGAAAATCTCAGCAGACAAGAAAATACAAGTACAATTAGATTTAAAAATTTTATATAGATTTAAAAATTTAAAAATTTTTATAAAATAAAGTAAATTAGAAAATTTTCAGTGATATATATATATCTTTATATATATATCTTTATATATATATATTTTTTTTCTTTATAATACTGATCTTTGCAGGATATGTGGATATATGTGTATATATCCTGCAAGGATCAGTATTATGAAGAAAATAAGTTTTCCTCTCAATCATACTTAATTCTTTCCTAAACAAGTATTTTTTTCTGTCATTTTGGCTTTAGAAATCATCTTTCATCCTTGAAGTGATAGTCATAAATTTTGGGATGAATTCTAAATTCCCTCAACACTGACATCTATTGAGTCTTCTTATTTGAGAAATGAACTTGCAGCTTGGAAATGTAATAGCTAAAATAAATGAGTCTTGAAAACCTTTAACAGGCTGTTGGAAATTTGGCTTTCCTCGGTGTAGAAATGCCATTCCACTGTTGAAGATCAAACAAGAATATGAAAAAACTATATAGTGTTTTCTAATACTCTCATTCAGAGACTTCATCATTTGAAAGCATGGCACACTTCTGACTTTGCTCTTGTAGTTTCTTCTTTTTCTATATTGGATTCTTGACTCTTCAATTTTAAAATGTTACTTATTTATATTTTATTACAGACAAAGACTTTAAAATGAATCTTTTTAGGGGAATTAAGTTTTCACTCACTAGCACTGATTTTATTTTATTGCGTATATATCTTCTCAGAGCATTACTTTTTATACTTTACCATCATATTGATCTAAAGAACCAATGAAAGTATTTTGAAAAGATACTGTGTTGCAAATTATTATTCTAATCATATTCATGTAGAAGTGATAGATGGAAAATAATTCTAAGTATTTAATCTAAACAATGGGATTTATGTTGATGGCCACCAGTCCTAGGCAGGTTGAGCCAAAATTTCTGGACTTGTATTTGGCATCCCTGACCTATGGAAAAGAGTCTAGTAGAAATTCCAAGTCTGCTCTATATGTGTTCTTCTGCTTGCAGAACAGTCATAAAAGCATCATTTCTTATAAAGAAATAGCTAATGTGTTAGAACTCTAGGTTCATTATCAGGAAGTATATGACCATTAATTTTGATAGTTTCCCACTTTGATAACCTTTAGCATTTTTTAACTGGCAACCAACACACACACACACACACACACACACACACACACACACACACACACACACCACCCTGTCTGCCTCTCACCATCTTTCACATCTAATTCGTGCCATTAACAATTTCAGTGCCTTGATATTCATGATGGTAATACACAGGATACTTGCTGTTTAGCTCTCCCAAGATACACGAAGTCTTATATATGATGCTTAGCTCCACTGGAAGGAATAGGTTTGTCCTGTACTAAACTTAGCTTCTTCTGAAGATTAGGACTGTTCCCATTCAATGATATCTTGAATTATCCCTATACAGGTTTTAATGTTACTTACTTAATTATACACTTGATATGACTGAAAATAGTTAAAATTATAACTTCAGATTAATGTCTTATCATTAAATATGTTTTATTAATTTTATGATTGAAATGGAAATACATCTGCTAAAAATTTAAGATATCTTCAGCTAAAAATTTAGGATTTCTTTGTACTGTTCTACCTTTAGACTATATTGCAGTGAGTACAAAATTAAAAACTAATATTTGAAACTTACTTGGATTTGTATTTCCTTTTGTGGTTTTGTTATTAATTTGAAAGTTTTGTTTCTTTTGTATTAAAGTTTGCTTTTTTATCCTTTTTTCTTTGTTCTTATTTTGAAATTTTATTTTCAAAACACAAAAGAGAATGTTTTTGTATGTCAAATAAGTGGAGGTATCAATATTTTCCTGTTTCTAGGTTCAGATTTAATGTAGCCTCTATGGTTTTTCACTCATATAAAAAATGCTTTTGGTTTGAATGTCAAATAATATAAAAATATATAGTGAAAAACATTGTTCCCAGTTCTATGCTCTGTACTGAGGGTCTATACACTTTGTATCATTACTCATTTTCATTTTTTCTTTTGTAGAAATTCAGTATTTTCTATGAAATCTAAATTTTATTACTCAGAAGTTGTGTTGCTTGCTTTATTTAAAACCATGACAAATAAATTATCTTCATTTCAATGTCTTTCTTAGGCTTAATTAACATACTATAAGTTTTACACATTTTATTATTTTTTCTGTTTTGTTTTCTATGTACTCATTATACTATCAAAGCATTCGATATGATTTAAAAAAATTGTCTCCCCCAAAGCTTCCTATTACTTTTCATAATTTTCCCCTTTATCCCCTCCCTGCCCTGCATCCTCTTGCATCATTGATCTTTCTAAATGTAGAATAGTTTTTTTTTTTAATAATGTACTTTTTTTCTGACTTCTTTCTCCTGCATAATTAATAGTTATCTATGCTACCACATATAAATTACTAGCTTATTACGGAGTAATATTCCAACATACAGGAATATAATACCTAATTCACCATTTATAAACTAGTGAGATTTGAGAATGTTACATGCATGAACTTTTATACATAGTTTATGAATATTTGTATACAATTTTTTACATGCACCTATACTTTTCATTTCTCAGAATTAAGGTTGGAGCTAATGATAGATACATGTTTAACTTTTTATTAACTGCTAAAATGTTTTCAAAAATGATTGTGCTAATTTATATCCCTATCAGCAGAATAAGAATCTTAATTCATTCAAATCTTTTTCAACACTTGAGAGTCTCACTATTATCCTGTCGTTTTAGTTTTATTCATTCTAGTAATGATGTACTATTTTCCACTGTGCTTTTGTTTTGGCTTCTCCCTCATGAATCATTGTGTTGATCATCTTCCCAGCATCTCATGTGTCATAAGTCTGTCTTCTTGTTGAAGTGTTTGCCCAAACATTTCATACATATACTAGGAATTATTTAAAGTTGAGATTTTATAAATAAATATATATATATACACATGTATATATATATATTTATGTATATGTATATATATATATATATATATATATATATATATATATATATTTAGGTCCATTGTCCAATGCATGAAGGAAAACTGTTGTCTCCTGTAGCTTCTATTTTCATACTATTGGAAGTGTCTCTCACCAAATAGAAATATTGATGACCTCCATAGTTTTTTTTTAATGAGTTTTGTTTGTCTGTGACATTTTATCTTTGAAATCTTTGCTTATCCCAAAATACATGTTTTTCTGTATTTTCCACTTGAAATTTTGTTGTTTGATGCTATATATTTAGAATGCATTTATTTTTAATTAAATTTGCTCTCATGAATGAGAATTATTTTTTTCTTCTTTTGTTTCCTTTATATTTTGTAATAAATGGTCACTTATTCCAGCACCATTAGACTCTTCAGGCTATACTGATTTACTTTGCCTCTCTAAAAAAATTGTCTATATTTGTGTAGGTCTATATATGAACACTAGTTTGATAAATTTAATTTCAATTAACTGTCTTTTCACTAATATTTTATTCTTTTGATTCAGGTTAGGTTATAGTAAGTCATATTCAAATGATATGTATTCTCTAATGTTTTCTTACTTTCAAAATAATTTGGATGATTTTTTTCTTTTTTTGCCATCCCATTAGGGTTTGGGTGAATTTAGCAATATCTACAAAATTATGAGTTTCTGATTAGTTAGTATCACATTTAATCTACAAGTCAATGTAAAATTAATTGTTATTCAAAAATCTCCTATTCCATAAATAAGTATATTTTCCTTCTTATATTTATTTACTTATATTTATATTTATTATATATTTATCTTATATTTATTTACTTTCCTTCTTATATTTATTTGTTAATAGATTTTAGTAATGGGTGTGCATATATCTAGTAGTGTACTATATGTATATATACATTAATCTATATATTCATAATGTTAACATATATTGGAATACAATTCTTTCTCTCATTAGGTGACTAGAATTTGTCAATTCATTGATCTTTTTAAAGAATTATCTTTTATCTTGTTGCTTTTTCTGTTTTTTCCAATTTTAGAAACTAGATTGCACTTTCTTTTTTCAAGTCTCATAAATATTTTCCAATGGACTAGACAGTTATACAAATCAGAAGCTTCAGAGAGTGATATATTAATGAGAAATAGTTCACGTCTTCCTCAATAAGAGGTGATAGGAATGAGAAATATCTGATTCGGAATGATGACTGATGACTGGGTTACAGGATTTTTACCTGTGGAACTTGCACCTAAGAGGCCTTTTGTGTGAGAGTTAGGATGCTGCTTATTTCTTCAAATTTTGTAACTAAGGCAGTGTTTGTGCACATTTAGGAGGATTTCAGCTTAATTCTGATAGGGTGGGCTACCCCCCATGGGTGTCATTGTCTTTTGTTTAAGATTGCAGATTTTAAGGAAGACATGTGAGAATGGCCTTAAGTGGAATTTCCTTTCAGGGAGATGCAGGGGGGAAGAAGAAGTGAAACAGTTTTGGGTTGTTTTTTTTTTTTTTTTGTAATGTAATAATTCAGGAGCTGTTCCTGGAAGGTGGGAAAACAGAAAGAATATATTAAAGAGGTTTAAAACAAAACAAAACAAAAAAGAACAAAAAGAAAAGATGGGAATGGAGATTGAGATAGACATTTTTGTTTCAGCCATTTTGTAAGATGGAGACGTGAACCATATGAGCTTGTCCATGTGGCAAGGCCTGGGCCTTGAAGCCTCTGGCTGGCCCGGGCTAGCTGCATGTGTGCTAAAGGCAGTTAAAAAGTTTGCAGATTTAAACTGTTTTGCTGAGTTTAACTTGTGTTTGTGAGAGGCTGTGCAAAAGTTAGGCCTGAAAAAAAAGTGAACTTTGCTGGGTCTGGTACCATGAAGTTTCTCCTACTACCTGGAGGAAGATGACAAGGAGAAGATGGCATGGAAGAGAAGGAGCAGCCAAAGAAAGATGTCTTCCAGCATCTGAAGATAAACTCTAACTAGACATTGATGAGACAATCAGGACTGAGAGACTGAGGGTTTTTGGACAATCTGGGAAAGAACTTTAGACTATATTGAGAAAGGTTTTGGACAATGTTAAAGTAATTGGAGTTTTACTTACATGTTTCTTTTGTAGTAATTAAAAAAAATCATTTTGTTAGAAATAAATTAGTCTGCACTGATAGTCTTGCTTTGACTTGGTATTTTGGTTGAGAAGGTTGGGGATGGTGAAAAAAAACCCATGAGAGTTTAAAAGAGAGTAAATTGAGGCAAACTAGTGTAAAGTGTAAACTGTAATTTTTAAGGTTTTTTTTTTTTTTTCCTGCAGTTTTAGAACTGGGAGCTGAGAGGCAGCTGGGTGATTTTTGCATATCAATAAAGGGTCATTAAAAATACTAATAAACAGTTTGTAGCCTGCTTCCTAGGGAAAGAAGCAGGCATGGGTGTGTAGCAAGTTAAAGTTAAAGGTAATTGCTAATGTAAACTGTTTAGAGCCTGCTTCCTAGAGAGAAGCAGGCCTGTGTTTCTAGTTAAAGTTAAAAAGTTTTTTTCTTTTTACCCTGTTTCAATTCTTTAATTTTTAACTTCATAGATTTAAATTTTGGAAACCACTGTGTAAAGATCAGTTGTGTGTCTGGGGTTTCTCAAAATTCCTGTATCATATTATCACAACCACACATAATTTCTGAAGTGCATGATTGTTTTTCTATCCCCCAAGGACACTCGGCTGAAAGTTTATTCTTGTACTTTAACCTTTAAGTGCACATCAAATCATTAAGTTCCTGAAGTACTTTTTCCTCTAAACAACTTATTTTATGGTAACTGGCTGTGCTTGAGGTCCACAAGCCTATATACATAACTCAGTATCACTATCAATTTTTTTTTTAATTCTCTTTGACGTCACAGTGTTTCTCTGCCTGTATCAAGCCCATATTCTCAGTTT
The DNA here is from genome assembly GCA_004024945.1 of Uropsilus gracilis. Classification (NCBI taxonomy): domain Eukaryota; kingdom Metazoa; phylum Chordata; class Mammalia; order Eulipotyphla; family Talpidae; genus Uropsilus; species Uropsilus gracilis. The sequence continues at coordinate 98,930 of PVHY01002490.1, forward strand.
GCATCGAGGATTAACACTTTACCACAGGGTATGTTTCTCTGCTGATGCATAAGGGTTTGTGCTAAATGTCTCTATCTTCTCCGATCCTTTATCCATTTAGACTTCACTATGGCCTTTGCTCTCTGATGATCTTAAAGTATGGTTTTGCAGTTTCTTCAATGTATTCTAGTTGTCAGTGGAAGAATTGCCCTGCTAAAAATATACTACACCCTATCATGTAAGCACAAATGCCTCCACTAGTTAATTTAACAAAAGGGATTTAATTTCAAATAAACAGGTAGAGAAAGACCGAAGTATCAAGGATAAAGTACTAAGGTAACCCTAGAGAGAAGAGTTGAAGGACACATCTGAACTTGTAAGTGTAGACAAATATAAAGAGAATGTTTCAAGAACTTAGAGCCTGAAAGTAGGTTCCTTCAGGCTGAGGTTGAGTTCTCTGAAACTATATAGCTCACCTGGCATTGACACTTTGTAGAGTGCATGGAGAGAAAATACCTGTAAGTTTCCTAGCACACTATAAACTGCAGAGAGGACGTACCCATATTAGGATGAGATTCACAGAAGCTGAAAACAAGTAGGAAAGAATAAATCACTTCCCTCATCATGTCTTCCATTCTCTTACCAGCAGATAGACAAAGGAAAAGAGGCAAAATGTAATTTGCACTGTTCCAGTTCCATCACAAGGTAGAGAACTGAGGATAGATTTGATCAGAAAGACAATGGCTTAATAAGTTTATCCAATTCCTTTGAATTATTGCTATTATTACTCATTGTTTAAAGTAATAAAGCACATAGTTTTTCTGTTCAGGCTTCAGTGAAATAGATCTTCCTAAGTCACTCTTGTTATTTCAGGGATTCCATTAATCTGTTCTACTGCCACTTGTAAATTATACCTATGACTTTTTTTTTACAACATTTATCTTGCTGTTTATTTGTTTATCTTCCTTCTAACTTAAGACAGATGAAAAATGTGGCTCCATGCCACTAAATTTGGGAGCTTATGCTGTGTTTTCTAGGTCTTGTTTTTCCCTCTGGCAAGCAAACACATACTTTCAGCTTTTACCTATTTGCAAATATCACAAATTATAAAATCTAGGGAAAACTGTAGACTCTACCCGTGGAGAAAAAATGAAATTGTTGTCTATTCTTCATTCATGTCATTCATATTATTCCTGACCTTCGAAATTCTGGATCCATCAGTTCTACCTTGCCGTTTTTATTAATTACTTCCCTGTTTTTGAATACTGCCTTTCTATTCTTATGGTACCTCAATGATTCTACTCTTTCCTTTGACTCTGTTGGAGCTTCAGAATTTCCCTTTCTGTTTTTCCAACCTTCTATACGATTGCTTTGTTCCAGGGCTCTCTTGCTTCTACTCACTCCTGTGTAACCCTAGTGGGAGAGATCCATTTGCTTCCCACATTATCAGTCAGGTCCCTAAATGCAGCTTTAAAGCAGCCATTTTCATGTAAGACTTTCTTCCCCAATTACTCCTAATTGTTAATATATCTTTCAGCTTGTGGAAAAGCAGAGGGAAGGGACATTTAAATCGCCAAAATCTGCTGAGACACATAAAACAATTGATAATTCTTTTCCTAGTCAAAAATAGATGTCCTGTTTTCATAGAAAAGAAGCCACATACCCCGTCTCAGATTCTGGGTCTAGGAATCCTTGATGATTGATTAAAATGAAAACCACAACATGAAGCATTTTCATTTGTGAATATTGTAGTAGTTTATTTGCCATGAGTCTTGAATTTCTCCATTTTATTACTGAACAATGACTTGTCTTTTTCTTTAATACAACAGATTCTTAACCAGAAGATTTTCAGACAAAATGGATTTTTGTGTCCATGTACTGTGTTTGTGATGTGCTGTTTGTATGAATTTCACTAAAGTATGCATTTTATTCACGCAAACTCTTAGACACTTGCTTTGTGTTAATTTTCAGTTTGCTTTATACTGTATAGATAGCCTATGCGGTACTAATCACCTGCAAAAGCTTACTAGATGCATTAATTTACTAAACTTACCATGTACAGTGTTGTGCTGTTCTTGATATTTTAAATCACCATGAAATACAGCAGTCACTAATTATAGATCATGATTCAAGAGGTAGAGTGCTAATTATTCAGTGAATATGAGACTCCAGTCTAGATATTAGATCTGAAATCATTTTTCTTTCTTGGTTCACTCAGAATGCTTTATCCATCTAATAAAACCACTTTCCACTTTGCTGATTTGAATTACTTTCACTTGTTTACTCACTTTCCCCACTATCCTTTCGTAAGCATTTGCTAATATTTTTAATTCCACACAATCTTTAATCAGTTTTCTTATGCATACTCAATATTTGTTTGTTGGCTTTAGTTGCAATAAGACAAGAAGATATGATAAGATTGTTAAGCATTCTTTCATATTTTTTTTGTACATGGATTATAGTATACACATTTGGCATAATCTATGACCACAAAATTGTTTGCTAATTTGGAATAGCTTGGTAAGTTAAATAATTTTAAAATGCTTCTATTGAAAGGCATGTTGTTAATATAAATGTTTAATTTTTCCATTCTGTATCTTAGCCTGACGAAAATGCTCAAATTAGGAAAAGCTCTTGCTTACACTGATAAAACTTCTAATTAGAGTTTATCTAACTAGTTCAATCAAAAATTAATAGCACACAATTAAATAGTACATAAAATGGTCAGGTATTGCTTTGAGCACATTAAATAAATGAATTTATATAATACCTATGATATAGATATAATTATTATCCATAATTTATAGTTGAAAATAAAAAAAAAACTTTGTGGCGAGGAATTTGAACTTAGAAGTTTGACATAAAAATCTGCACTATTAACCACTATATGACTTACCTTTTCTTAAAATAATCAATTTTATTCTGCTTATAGCTACAGAATGTCCATGTTGACATAATAAAAACATTTTATTTATAGTGAACATTTCATGTAATTTTCAACACAACTCCATTTTCAAATATTTTAAATATGGAAATAGGACAGCAGAGCTTTGAGAGAGAGAGAAAAGGCATTAGAGGACTAGAAACTACTAAGGAGCTCCATCTACTCTGGGTGTCTTCTATTGGGTCCTATACTTTTAGCAATAATCAGTGAGTTAGAGAGTTATGATTGGAATTTTCAAAAGAACCATCTTTTTTGTCCTGGCAGTCACTAGACTGGGAATTCGGGTTTTCAAATATTTTGCTTTAACTCTCACCTTGCAAAGTAGCAATTCTGAATATTAACAAGTCTCTGTAAAGAGCATAAGCTTGAGCTTTAAAAACAAAAAGGAGAGAGAAGTAAGCATATTTATATCCCACAATGAATTCCTGCAGATTTTTAAATGTTTCTATAATTTCCTTTTGTGTAGTAATAAAAACAAATTAGGCTCATGTTGTTTTTATTGATGTAGGGCTTAATGGAACTGCCACTTTTCAATAGGGTTTCACATAGGTGTCCAATTAACTATTCACTTAGACAAGAGGTTATTGCACAAGTGTATGTCATCTTACCCAGACCATTTGTTTAACGTTTCCTGCCATGTGATAGTGCTTATCTCTTACCAGCAGAAAAGCAAACAAGTCATGATGACCAAAACAACCCTTCATGCGGCCTTAATAAATGCTATTCTCATGAGTCTTAGTTTAAGATACAACACTTTGAAATAATTAGTCTTTCACAGTGATTGTGTGTTCACACATGCACACATTCATCTATATAGAAATGGGCCAATTATATATTTATTTTTTGTAGCAGTGATATAGAAAAGGGAAGTTGGAAACACTTAAATGGAAATTCCCTTATTAATTATTTCAGATGAAAATTGCATTACTGCTAATGGATAGACACATAATTCAGTAATTAGAATTTGATACATCATTAGCAGACAATTATATGGCTTTGGGAAACATGAAGTGTAGTTACACTTCTTTCTTTTTCTTCCTTATGTTCTCCCTCACATTCCTTAAAATTTTTAAAGTATATCATGATATCACAATTGAAGATAAACTTCTGCAACTAAAAAATGTCACCAGATATTAAAACTGACATGTAAATATCTTCTACCTATTTATCATTAAAATCAAGGTAGTAAGAAGCATACAAAGATTTATAAAAATATATTTTATTATCGTGTCACTAAACTTTAAATGATTTATTTAAAGGAAGGGACGTTCTTTCTAATTGCATGGATATGTATACAGATAGATTTATAGGTATAGATCTTTCAACTTTTCAGAATCACAATATTATGTCCATGTTTATAAGACAATCTAATATTAAAGTTTAACAATAAAGATCACTTTTCATAGCACAAAACAAAAACAACAACAAAATTTGCCAATTTGTGGTTGATTCCTGAGATTGAAGCCTGTGGTAGCTACTGAAATAAACTCTACTTAACAGCTATTCAAGTGCAAGTGTGAACTTCCTGCTTCATTAGATACTTTAGGCCCTCCCTATACATTCTAAAATGAAAATGATCTATGTATTCTCACAGAGCAAATGATTTTTTGATGTTATCAGACAAATAAATAGATCCATGCCTATATTCAAAAATAAACTGAGCTGAGTTGGAGAAACCCCATTAGTTTATAAGCACAGGTTGTTAATTTTTAACTCTGTCAATAAGAACATCTGATATAATTACTGTTTTGGCACAGGAGTTAGTCAGCAATTATAATATCTATAATTCCTTAAACAAAAGCTATCTTTAGAAGGTTTGCTTTAGTTATTTAAAGACTTGTTTAAATTTAATTACTATGTTTTAATCTTTATTTGAAATTAATTACTTTTCACAATATGATTTGCATTTGATTTTTCTCAGAAATAGAGTAGTCTAATGTTCTTTCATCAAACTCTCAATTCAAAATTAAACTTGTTGAAATATATTGTCAGTTCCTTATCTATATACCCCCCCCAACATGTTATTGGATATAGATATCATTTAGAGCACAAAGCCAGCTTTTTAAAATTCCTTCATAACTGCCCATATGAAATCCTAGGAAATAGATACTTAAGATGGAATAATTTTGAAACACACAACCTTAATTTTCTTCTAGTTGCTAAATTATATATTCTTGTTATCAAATTTAGAATTTAACAATGTTTTTAAATCAACAATTTTCATTAATTTCTTAATAACTATTTTGATTTTTGCTGAGATTTTAATATTTGGAATGAGGAAATATGTCACAAAATTATGCATACATTGTCCTTTATTGCAACCCAGAACTATTTTCTTACATATTTATAATTTATATATTTTTGTACTATATGTTATATCTTTTTTATATATTTATTTCTTAAGTAGCATTACTAAGTTCACCTAAGTATTCCTGGTCATTTTAAATTTATTTGCTTGATATATTTTGACCATATACTTTGCTTTTAAAGACATAATTTTTATTTGAATATATAAAGTATGTATACATTTCTACAATCAAAAAAAGTATTTTCAAAATAAAACTATTTTCCCTGATTTTCATGCCTATTTAGTAGTAGTCTTTTCATTTTCAGTATCAAAAGCAAAATGTAGTATATAATATATACAGATCTCAAATAACATTTTATATGAGCTTACATATGCATATTTTTCTGCAGCCACATCAAGATATTTCTTCTACTCTTATGAGGTTTCAAATATTTTAATATATTATATATAATTAATATATATTATATATAATATATATTTTGTAGATTTAAAATATGATCTGAGGTTTTTCTAAATATACTTTCTTGACAATATGTAATAGAATGCTTATATATTTGATGAACTTAAAATAACATGAAGTAGGTCTATGATGATTTTCTCTCCAATAGATACAGCTTTAAAAATAACATATTCTTTCAGAACTGTTAAAAAAAAATAACCTCTTGAACATTTATAAACTAATTATACTGTTGTATATGTTTCTGTCATTTAGCTAATTGCTTTCTAAAATAGTTTAAATGTGTCAATTTTTATATGTGTATCTCAATTCTGTAACTCCTGCATAGTATTTTCTATACCAAAATAACATAATTTACTTGTTCATTCCCTATATGTGTGAATTTAGTGTTTCTAACATTTAAAGTTTTTTTTTTCTTTTTTTTTTTAAGTTAATACTACTTAATAGTATTGCATCAACTTTATTCTTTAGTCTCTTTAGGTATTATTAGTCCTAGGTTGTTATTTTTTGTAACTGTATTTTAATATGATAACAAAGCTTTAGACCATTGCATGTATTTGAGGGGTATAGGTTCATATCTTCAGATGTATGTTACACTAGTTCCACTACCGAAATGCTCATAATTCTCCATCATATTCCATTGCACTGGCTTTTTCTCTTTGCTTCTTTTCTTCTACTCTCTTCCTCTGGTAGTTTTGATTCTTTTGTAAGATTTATAGTTTATTTAGACTTAGTTTCTCTGAGTCTTTGTTTTGTTTCCTCCCCCACCCCCACACACATGAATGAAATCATGCATTTGTTTTTCTCCTTCTAACTTATTTCATTTAGCGTAACCCCTCCAGTACTATCCATGCTATCACAAATGACAAGAGTTCATTTTTAATACCTGAGTAGTGTTCTATTGTCTACATATTCCCATGTTGTTGGGTGCTTTGTTTCATAACTTGGCGATTTTAAATAACACTTCAGTGAACACAGGCATGCCTGTATCTCTCTGTAATAACTTTTTTTTTCATCTTTGGTATAGACACCTAGGATTTGGATCGCTGGTATGTATGGTATATATATATTTTTTTTTTTGTTCATAAATTTTCAGAAACTTTGTCTTTTTAAGAAATCTCAGGAATCATAGTGCTTGAATAAACTTATATACCTACTAAGTGTACAATACCTCCTTTTCTCCACATTCCCCCATCTCAGAAGTGAGATGAAATCTCATTGTGGTTTTACTTTACATTTCATTGATGACAAGCAATGATTATGAATCTTTCATGTCACTGTTAACTATCTGTATATATTCTTAGAAAAGCACCTTTTTAACTTTTCTGTCCATTTTTAATAAGGTTTTGTTTTTTTGTTGAGCTTATGAGTTCTGTGTATATTTTGGATAGCATCCCCTTACTGACCATATTATATGCAAATATTATATCCAACTCAGCAAAAACATTTCTTTTTTTTTTGATAGCATCCTTCACTGTGCCTTCTTTTTTATGTTTGATGTAGTCTCATTAGCTTACATTAATTTTTTGTATATGGCTGTATAGTTTTCCCAGTACCATCTATTGAAGAGACTTTTTGCTCAATTTTATGGTCATGGTTCTTTGGTATAAATTAACTATCCGTATAGTTGTTGTGGATTTATTTCTGGGTTTCAATTCTTTTCCATTAGCCTGTGTTCCTGTTTGTTTGTTTGTTTGCTTTAATTCTAATACCATACTGTGTTGATTACAATAACTTTGCAGTGTTACTTCAATTCTGGGAGTGTGGTACCTCATTTTTTTAGAATCAAAATTACTTTGGCTATTTGGAATCTTGTTTTGTTTTCATAAGAATTATAGCATTTTTCTTTTCTTTTTTTATCATTTATTTATATATAAATTTCACATCATTGCAATCCCAGGGATTTACCCTCCCCCCACACTACCCTCCAATACCCCCCACCCCCTTTCCCCTCCTGCCCATAGTTGTGTGCTTCAGTTTGGTGCTTAGAATGTTTTGTTTTTCCCTCATGGCTTTTGTTTATTTTTTCACTATATCCCATATATTAGTGAAACCATTTGACTTCTGTCTTTCTCTTTTTGACTTGCTTCCACTAGTATGATTTCTTCTAAGAGCATCCATGTTGTCATAAAGTCATCAAATTTGTCATTCTTAATTGATGAACAATATTCCATTGTGTATATATACCACATTTTTTTTTTCATCTAGTTATCTGTTTTGGGGCACTTAGGTTGTTACCATGTCGTTGCAATTATAAATAGTGATGCAGTAAACATCCGAGCACAGGTGTCCCTTTGTACCCACATTGAGATCTCTTTTGGGTAGATTCCCAAGAGAGCAATTTTTGGGTCAAATGGTAATTCCATTTTCATCAATTTGAGGGTCCTCCACATGGCTTTCCATAGAAGTTGAACCAGTTTACATTCCCATCAGCAGTGTAAGAGTGTTCCCCTCTTTCCACATCCTCGCCAGCAATTCTTGTTGTCCATTCTTTGGATGTGGGCCATTCTTACTGGTGTAAGGTGGTATTTCATTGTGGTTTTGATTTGCATTTACCTCATTGCTAGTGATATTGAGCTATTTTTCATGTGCCTGTTGGCCATTTGCATTTCCTCTTTGGAGAAGTATCTTTTTAGTTCTCCCCATTTTTTGATTGGGCTTTTTATTTTGCTTTTCTTTAGTTGTGTGAGTTCCTTGTGGATTTCATCATTAAACCCTTATCACTATTGTGGAGGGCAAAAATTTTTTCCCATTAGGTTGGGCTTCTTTTAGTTTTCTGTTGTTTCTTTTGCTGTACACACACTTTTTAGTTTTATGTAGTCCCATCTATTTATGTTTTCCTTCATTTTTTTTTTGCTGTCTGTAGATGTTTCCAGAAAGGGATTCCTGAATTGTAATTCCTGGAGGGTTTTACCGGAGTTTTCCTCTATGTATATTATGGTTTCAGGTCTGACATCTAAGTCTTTCATCCATTTTGAGTTGATTTTTGTGCATGGTGTGAGGGAGTTGTCTTGGCTCATTTTTTTGCATAGCTTAGTCCAATTTTCCCAGCACCATTTATTGAAGAGGCTAATTTTGTTCCAACATAAGTTTTTCACTCCTATGTCAAAGATTAGTTTGAAACAAATGACAAAGAAGACACAACATTCCAAAATGCCTGGGATGCAGCAAAAGCATATCTAAGAGGAAGACTCATAGCAATATAGGCCCATATCAAAAACCAAGAAAATAACCAAAAAAAAAAAACAACCTAATCTACCAACTCAAAAAACTAGAAAAAGAGCCACAAAAAACCCCAAAACCCAGCCGAAGACAAGAAATAGCAAAAATAAAAGAAGAAATAAATAACCTAGAAGCCAAAAAGACTATCCAGAAGATCAACAAAACCAAAAACTGGTTCTTTGAAAAAATAAATAAAATTGATAAGCCCCTTGCAAAACTCACAAAGGAAAGAAGAGAGAGAATTCAAATAAAGAGTCACAAATAAAAGAGGAGAAATTACAACAGACACAAAAGAAATCCAAAGGATAATAAGAGATTACTATGAACATATATATGGAAATAAAAGGACCTGGATGAGATGAATAGATTCTTAGATACAACTCTCCAAAATTAAACAAGGAAGATATAGAGAATTTAAATAAACAACCACAAGCAGTGAAATTGAAGCAGTTATCAAAACTCTACCTAAAAACAAGAACCCAGGACCGATGGCTTAACAAACAAATTCTACCAGACATTCAAAGATGATATAATGCCTGCGCTACTAAAGCTCTTCCAAAAAATTGAGAAAGAAGGAAAACTGCCAAACACATTCTATGAAGCAAATATAACACTCATACCAAAACCAAATAAGGACAGCTCCAAGAAAGAAAACTATTGGCCAATTTCCTTAATGAACATGGATGCAAAAATTTAAACAAAATCCTGGCAAACCAAATCCAACGATGCTTTAAAAGCATCATTCACCACGACCAAGTGGGATTTATCCCAGGGGCACAAGGATGGTTCAACATCCGGAAATCAATTAACATAGTATACCACATCAACAAAGAGAAAAATAAAAACCCCATGATAATATCAATAGATGCAGAGAAAGCATTTGACAAAGTCCAGCATTCATTCATGATAAAAGCCCTTGAAAAATTAGGGATTAAAGGAACTTTCTCAACATAATAAAAGTCATCTATGACAAACCTACGCAAACTTTTTCTTTTTCTTTGAAGAATGCCATTGAAACTTTGATTGAGTTGCAATGAATCTGCATACTAATATATGGGTAATATAAACTTTTGAAAATATACCCATAAACAAGGAATATATTCCCATTTCATTTTGTTATCTTTTACTTTTAATGTCTTATAGCTTTCTTGAACAGATCACCATTTTATTCCATTTTCTTTTAGGTTATTGCAATTGTAACTGGGATTGTATTCCTGATTTCTTTCATTTTTATCTTGTTGTTTGTAAATGGGAATCAACAGGATTTTGTATTTTGATGTTTTATCCTGATACTTTGTCATAGTGATATATTGCTATTAATAGATACTTTAGTATGGCACTTACAGTTTTCTATACGTATTATCATGTTATATGCAGATAGTGATAGTTTTACATTTGTCCATTTTGAGAAAAAAGTGTATATCTTTCTCTTGCCCTATACCTCTATCCAGGATTTCCAGTATGATGTGGAAAGGTAGTGATCAATGTGAACATCCTTGTTTGTACACAATTTTATAGGAAAAGCTTTTAATCTTTCACCACTGAATAGGATGTTAGCTGTGGGTTTGTATTGGATATGGATTAGCTGTTGCTTTTATATTTAGAAATATATCTTCTGACTGCTTTTATTGAGATTTTTAATTATAGAAGGATGTTGAATCTCATTGAATGCTTTCTCTCATTTAGTGACTTGTACATGTACTAAAATCCATTAAATAATATGGCAGCTTCCTCACTTTTGACAGAGTAGCTAAACGTATAGGTTAATGCCTACACAAATAGGCTGAGTCCAACGTGGGACTGCAGAGTCCTGAAATCTTGCCAGAAGTCTAAACTACCTTCTGGTAAGGAACCAAAAGAAAGGAGTTAGGCAGGTGCTAGAGAATAAGACAAGGAAAGACTCAAAACTCAAAATATGCCACATAATCCAACATGAAGTCAAGATAACAGCTGTCATTATTTCTTCCAAGGAGCCATAGCTTACCCACATATCTCTCTCCCAGGTATCCCAAGTATTTCTCTAAATGTCTCTGATTCATGTATCTCTTCAACACCTACCTCTTCCCTTCTTAGTTCCACTTACATTTATATATACACCCTACTGCTCCCCAGGTGGTCCCAATCAGGAAGTATGTATCATCACATACAGAGACATTACTCCAAGGTGCTAAGATGCTTCCATGCATGTGGAAGTGTGGAATATGTTGCCCCCATTCACAGAGGTATATCTGTAAAAATATTATATATATATATATTTAACATATAATAGCATTAATTTCAGGCAGATATCCTTGTTACACAAGCACAAGTTGAAAACAATTTCTCTAAAACAGCTACTACTCAGTTGTTCCAAATAAATTACAGCAATAAATTCCTTCATGTACAAGCTCTGGATTTTGCAATGGATGTTAAATCTCAGATAATTTTTCTCATTATTTTTCAATGTTAGTCTGAATTGCATCGTGTTTCATTCCATGCTTGTAACATATGGTAAAGGTCAACAATCATTTTCTGTAAATGACGAGATAGTGAACATGTCAAGTTCTGCAGGCTACCAATGTCAGTTGCAAATACTGAACTCTGATATTGCAACTTAACAGCAGCCACAGAGGTTAGGAAAATGAATGAGTGTGATTGTTCCCCATAAAGCTTCTTTTATAAAAACATAAATCTGACCGATTATACCATAGAACAAATAAATAGATTACCTTTGTTTATAGATTTGTTTTACGTGTATAGAGCTATCTTTTTAAATATTGATAGGTATATAGATTTTTATGCTGATAAGTAACAATAAGTATATGAATTTTCAACACATGATTTTGAAACATAAAGTCTTATATTTGTTACAAAGAAAAGTCAGAATCTAAATCCTAGAGAACTCAGCACTGTTTTATCATGCTTTCCAACGAACAGTAATGCTTCCCCATGTCAATACCCAACCACGTGCAGGTGCAGTTAATGGGAGCAACTCTGAAAGTGGCAGCAGCATTTGGGGAGTCCCTCCCTCAGAGCAAGTCCGGTGCAAGTGTCTGGGTCCCTAAAATTCTTCCAGGAGCAGCAGAGTTTCTTACTGGCCATCCATCAGAGCTTTGGCTCTGAGCAACTTCCTGCCACAACTGCAATGGGATGCAGTCCTACAGCTTCCCAGAAGCCCACTTCAGTGGGTGCAGCTTTGAGCAGCCAGTCCTTGCAGGATTTGAGCACCTTGGGTCACCCCCTCCCTCTTTCCAGGGCTCTGGTGTCTGCCACCAGAGCACTTCTTGCTGGAAGCAAAAGTGTGAAAGGTTGATGGACATTTTGCTGCTCACCATCAGTGCCCCTACTGGGGCTCAGCTGCTGACAGATGCAGGTCATGACAGTAGTGGCAGTGGTTCTCCTACCACATTGCCCAGGCCATGCAGCCTGCTGGACTCAATGCCTATGATGGAGGCAATGAGTAGAAAATTTGGGAAGGAAGCATCACAAGACCAGAAAGTTGGCTCACACAAGGCCAGAAGCTGGGGGTGGGGTGATTAATACAGTTATCGGACAGGCTATAGAAAAGTAATGTATAAGATGAGCAGGCTGAGACGCAGACCAGCTAGGGCTATGGAGATTAAGGGCCATTGTAAAATATCGCATGTCCTTTTAAATTGACCTAGTCAAACCAGATATAGAAAAAACCCTTAGGCGCCAATCCTAGGAATAATTAATTTAAGAACATTAACAATTCCACTGAAGAATGAATCCCACCCAAAGAGAAGACTCTATCAGTGCAATTTCAGCACCAGCAAGAGGCAGCTCTCCTGCCTGTCTGACTTTGCAGGTGTTTCCCTTCACCAGCCTTCTTTCGCAAGGTAGCAGAGGCAGCTCTCCTCCCAAGAATGGCCACCTGTGACTATGGATCCCTTTCTTTTAAGAAACCTGTTAGGTTTCTGCCCGCTTATGTCTATGCGAGCATCTTTTACTTTCCTTCCCTTTTGACAGTAAACTGCGCTTTTGATATAACTAAAAGTCTCTGCCTCTTGGGGAACTCACCTGGGAATAATTGCCTTGTGCCCTGAAATGGGAACTCTATAAAAACTTTTCTCAGAATTAGCCAAGGCTCACTCTCTGAACCCAACACCTCTCCAAACTGACACCACATAGCACAAAAACCTATTCTCTTCATAGCTCTTTCTGGGAATGATGGTGTCAAAAGCATTGGGACAAAACAGTGACTGCTTCCAGATTTACTGAATAGATGCACTAATGAATTTTCAAAATTGAATTAGAGACTATTTGAGTAAGAAAGTCAGTTTTTAACATGTTTTCCTCAGAGGAATTAGCATGTAGAGGTTTAAAAATGAAAGGTGTAAAAAAAATTTCCATAAATTTATAAGGCCATCAGCAAACCTGATACAGTTTTGATTTAAAGTGGTCATGCAAGCTACATCATGGAATCTCTGAGATTTTGAGTTTTAATGTCTCTGATGACTCATGGTTTTGTGCAAATTGAAGTATTTCTCCAGATGGACTTGGAAAGAGATGTTAGTTTATCTAACTTAGATGTGGAAATATGTAAACTCTTTGTAAAATCTACAAAAATATAAGGATTTTTAAGTTTAGCATTAAGCAGTTCAACATAGAGTGGTGCAAGGGAGGATAAGAATCAAAGGTACCAAATTCTAAACCTCTCAGTTATAATTAATGGTTTATTAAAACTTTATCTATAAAATGAGTTCCCAAGAAAATGTTATCTAAGGGAATCAAAGGAGATGTATTGATGACTCAGAATTGATTGCTTATATAACAGTCATCCTCTCCTTTCTCATAATTACATAAACCCAAGTTGTGTTTAGTCAGAATATGCCCAAAGAAGGGGTAAAGTGCCTTCAGTTTTAGATAATGGATTATGACTAGTCTAATAAAATGTGTGAATCTCAAAAACAAATAACTTAATAGTAATTGGTAGAAATCATAGGAGTTTCTCTTTTTCTTAACCCTGAAATTCACTATATAGGATCTATTTTATCCTTTTTAATAAATTATTGAATTTATATATATATATATAAAACAATCCACTTTGACATCAAATTTTCACTAGTATATATTGCAATATGATTCCTCCAGCTCTGAAGATACAATTGTTTTTAAAAGTTCTTTGAATATAATTCATTATTTTTCAATAATTGGTAGCTAAACTAATGTAGAAAAAAATAGAACAGGCATATCAAAGAGTAAATGAAGACCTGAGTCTAATATTTGAACTCATAATTCCAAAATTTGCATGTTGAATGCTATGTTTAAAACAAAACATTAATTTCAGTGATTTCATGTCTTTAAATCAGAATTTTGACCTCAGCATCATACATTATTTGGAAATATATAAATTTTGACTGGTGGACTGGATAAGTATCCCATTTTTTTCTAAACATATGTTTTGGAGGGTTGAATACAGAGAGGTCTCTATATGGTCTATGATGCTTTGGAAAGGCTATGGGAACTCCTTAGAGTTTTTTCAATGAGACAGTCAAACTGACTCTTAGGATTAAAGGAGACACAAAGACTATAATTGTTCTTGCAACAGAGGTACACATAGCACAGACTTCACTGAAAATAATATCCTTCTTTGTTTTTTGAGACCTCCCTCAAACTCTCTAAGCTCTGTCATATGATCACCAGCATGCTGAATGAGTTAGACATGCCATTTGGCTCTTGATTTAGGCCAATTACTTGCACTCTAAAGAGGGCACAGATAGACAGCTGAATGTAAGGGGGGGCCCAGCCACACAATAAACAGAATGTGGCCTCAGTTTGGGGAACAGAGGGGCTTCTTAAAAGATGAAAACTGGTGGTGAATAGGAAGCTTAGAAAAATATGTAGCCATGATTCCTCTCTAGTATTTTCTGCAGTTTCCATTGTGTTTTGTTTTCTACATAACCAACTGACCTCTAAACCCTGTAAATAGCACATGGAACTTTTCTCCCTCTTCTCTGGGTGAATGACTCTCACCCTTTCATATTGAAAGGTCATGGGGTATATGTTGAAGCAGTACACCACCTCACTTTGGTGTCTTTTCTGTTTGAAGTGATTTGTCTGTTTGCTTTATAAATGGTGGCCTGTTCCCAAACAAATGGAAAATTAATTAATCATCAGTCTGCCTCCAAACCACAGATAAACATCTGAAGTCAAGCTAAACATAACAATAGGATTGAAATACTTCAAAACATACATTTTGGTGATTGAATAGTTTTCGAGGTTATTAAAACATTTTCCTGAAAAAATTATGGCGTATGTTACTAAACTGTATAATGACAGAGTATAAAGAGTGTCTGCTAATTACATAATAGGATAAATTAATATTTTGATGAAAATCACATGTGCTTGATTTTGAGTGTTTGACATGATGTGAGGTAATAGCTCCAAATGAAAATCTCTCATTTATCAAAACCTCAAATATAATACTATGTTTATGACAAAATTGGAGCATGATACAAAAGCATCTTATAATACAGAAGTTATCTTTTGACACAGAGGTTCAATATAACACCTTTTTCAATATAGAGGGCATCTTATTACTTTATATTTTCAATCTTAACCGTTTTTAAAGAAGTAACATTGAAAAAGTATAGATTCCAGGCTTATATTCAAGAATTCCATATAGAAGCTGAAGAACAAGAAACGGCATTAGAGAATTATTAATTTAGAAATATTATGTATAATCCAGTATGAATACCTATTTAATCATTTGAGTTACTCAATGTTTACAACTAGTAAAATATAATTTTTGCTTGTTAAGATCATATTCAGTACTTTTGGACAATATCTTCCCTACAGTCTTTGCAAAATAATGATATTGTAT
The DNA here is from genome assembly GCA_004024945.1 of Uropsilus gracilis. Lineage (NCBI taxonomy): Eukaryota > Metazoa > Chordata > Mammalia > Eulipotyphla > Talpidae > Uropsilus > Uropsilus gracilis. The sequence continues at coordinate 114,666 of PVHY01002490.1, forward strand.
ATGGCTCAGAAGTACAGACTCACACCTCTTCAGATGTATGTTAAAAGTATTCCCACTCCAAAACATCTAGAATCCTCCACCATAGGTTATCAGGATCCCACGCTTTCTGATATCCCCAACACTATGGTCACTTTTCTGGGGCTTGTTTTTCTTTTGGCTTTGAACTTTGTTCTGTTTTTCTATACTTCACATACAAGTAAAGACATCTGGAATTTTGTTTTTGCTTCTGACTTACTTTGCATAGTATAACCCTCTCTTTTCTTTTATGCTGTCACAAATGGGAAGGGTAGATAGATAGAAGTAGATAGATAGATAGATAGATAGATAGATAGATAGATAGATAGATAGATAGATAGATAGATAGATAGATAGATAGATAGATAGATAGATAGATAGATAGATAGATGTAGTGTGTGTATACATATATACATATATATATATACTACTCAGCTGTAGCTGAGTAGTAGCCCACTGTATATTTCACAACATCTTAATCTACTCTTCTATTGTGCATTATGTTGTTTACATTATTAGGTTGTAGGTTAGGAGTGTACATGCCCTCTTTAAATGAGCATTTTTATATTCTTCAGATAAGAATTTAGGAGTGGGGTTGTGGGATTATATGAGGTTTTTTTTTTAAACCACCATACTTTTTTCATAATTATCCTTTTCATTTCCATAGCATCAGCTGAAATGTTTCTTTATCCCTAATTTTACTTATTCGTATTTTCTTTTTTTTAATGGTATGGTAGTTTAATTAAAATTATGTCAATTTCATCAATCTCTTAAAAATTCCAGTCCTTAGATTCAATTTTTTACTATTTTGTTTTGTTGTGTTTTTCTCATCTTTATTATTTCTTACTTTCTGTTAACTTTGAGCTGTTGTTTTTTTTTTATTAGTGGACACTTTCATCAAATTTTATAATTCTTGACACTTTCATTATGTTCTTTGTCTCTTGAAAATTTTGATTTAAAGTCTATTGAAGTAATCATTATTACAACATTAGCAGTAGTCTTTATTTTTCTATATATTAATGATAGCAGCAAGTTTATATTTTCAAGTTGTTATTTTAACAGGTTTTTGTTTCAATTTGAAAGTCTTCCTTTAACATGTAGGACTGGTATACTGGTGATAAACTCAGCTATTGCTTCTGGGAAAATAATTTCATGATCATTTTTGAGGAGAAACTTCACTGGATACATGTTTTGATTCACAGTATTATCGTTCAGTAGTATACTTTGCCCATGCCATTGCAATAATTTCATGCTTGCAAGTGTTTTGTTGAGAAATTTACTCATTGTTTTGAGGCATAATTTGTAAGGAATCCTTTGATGCCTTAAACATTCTTTGTCTTGGACTTTTGATGATTTAAATATACGTTGTCTTGGTATGGATATATATTGACTTTTCTTTATTGGATTATGTTGGTCTTCTTAAAGTTAGTCTTTCATTTCTTACAATCCCCCCAAAAGTAGACAGATTTTGTTCATTATTTTGTTAACAAGCTTTGAGTCTATTTCTCTTTTCTTTGTTGAGATTGTTGTAATGTTTATATTGGCCACTAACCCATCTATTAGACTAACCCATCTATTAGACTTTCTTTATTCTTTTTCATTTCTTTTTTTTTTCTTTTTGGTCCTCTGACTAAAAAGTTCAAATAATTTTTATGATTTAATTGATTCCTTCATCTAGTGATTAAATCTTTTCTTGAAATTTTCTAAAGAATTTTTAAATCCCTAAATTATTTAATTCCAAATCTATATATATTTTTTTCTATTTTCTCTACTTTGGTTAGTACTCTCATTTTTTCTTATGCATAACTTGTCAGAATTCACTGAATATCTTTATGATAGCTATTTAGATTTCATTGTCAGATCATTCATGTACCTTCATTTCTGTAGGATCAGTTTCTGGAGATTTATTGTGTTCCTATGATTGATCCTTATCCCCTTTTCCTCATGTGTCTTATATGTTTGCATTGGGATCTGTGTTCTTTGAAAAAAATATCCAACTCCCCCAGTTTTTATGGACTAGCTTCACTCAAATAAATTCTTTATTAATCAGTCTAACTAGAGGTTTTAAAGAAATTCACAAACTTTCAATATAGTTTGCCTAGATTTATGTATTCAAAATTTCTAATGAGGGACCTACTGGTTTATTTCTTCAGGTGTCCACAATCTATGTAACTATTTGGTGTCTCTCTGTGGTATTGCCAACTTCTCTCATGCTGCCACAAGCTACCCAGTCCTTTAGTTACCAGTGACCTGCAGGCTTTCAAAGTATGCTCATTACCATCACTGTTTCAAAAAATGAGACAGACACCAGTCTCTTGGGCTGCCTCTTGAAAAATTGGAGTTTTGGACACCTGCTCCAATTTTCTTTCTTCAGCAGTAAGTTGGGAGTCATTCTATACTGAGCAGGGAGGATGAGATTATGGTAACTATGTGTGGATACTTACTTAAAGCATAACCTTTTTACTCAGTGGACTCCTAACCTAGCACCCTTTCTTATTTCTTATTTGTTTTGAGTCATAAAAAGTAGAAACCAGCTCTTAAGGCAGCCTCCTGAAATATGTGAATGTTAATCATTTCAGACTTGATTTTCCTGCCCCAGGGAGAAGCTATAGAGTGGCAGTTTCCTCTCCATTTTACTGCATTGAATTTTGGGTAGGGACTACAGCAAGTGAATACTTTCATTTTCCTACTGATGTTGCTATTGTTGGTTTCATGCTTGTCTGGGCTACATGAGTCTCTCCAATAATTGGTTCCTGAATTTCTCACAAAGGGAATTGGTCTATGTGTTGTTGAAATGGTGCTTCCATTGGGGAAAAGAGAATCTGGTACTTTCTATCTTGATATCTCCTGGGTCAATCTTTAAGTGTTTTTTTATCATTGAGTTCTAAAATTAGTATGTTGAGATATATCCTAACTACTGTTTATTAAATAAAATTGTAGTGTTTGGGGATATAAATCACTAGAAATCACTGTATTCTCTTTTATAGTGATGGCAGGCTCTAAGATCAAATCTTGAGCTAATCATGCATCAGTTGTAAAACACTGACCTGTGTCAAAGTCTAAAAATGCTAAATTGACTAGGTGACCTAAAACATATGGGTTATATCACTCATAATTCTTTATATGTCTTTATTAACCTTTTTATTGGTAATCCATATAAGAGGAAATTAAATAATACAAGGAATGTTAGTATTCTCATTTGTTTTTCTATGAAGAAATTCAGAAGAAAAGCTAGCCAATAAATTATTTTATTGTGTTTAACTGGAGCTCTGAAAGATATGGAAGCTGCAATAACTTAATTTTCAGTTTTGTGAAGATAATGTATAGCTTAGAAAAAAAATTCTCCAATAACTTCTGAAACATTTTAATCAAAAACAAGTGTCATTTTAGGCCAATCATAAAACAGATTGGCTCACACTAAAATTATGTCCTCTATCACTATCTTGCACAATTTATGTTAGGAAGTAAAATTTGATCATTTAGAAGATCTAACTTTGCAATGAAATTTAAATCAGCCAATTAAATCTTCCAAACATGAACCTAAGTGGTAGAAAATGAATATATATGACTTACATGTAACACACAGGAGGGGAAGGAGGGTAACTACAACAAAGCTTAAAAAATAATAATAAGCAAAAATAAAAGAAAAGAAAAAGCCAAAGTGAAAACATAGCTTTAAAAGTGGAGACAATTTAAGATGTTGCTGAAAAACAAAGGTCAAATGCAAGGATACAAATAATGAATACTTAATAATTAAAAAGTAAAAGTAAATAAAAGTGTGTAAGGTTGATATTTGTACCAGTGATTATTGGAGACTCTTTGCCAAGTTAAACAACAAAGATATTTAATGATTTGATGATCCCATATGTTTATGATTACCTAGTGTTTGTTTTTTTTCTTCATATATCCATCACTGCACACCAGACTGTCCTACTGACTATCAATTGACAAAACCCTTAGTCACTGAATCCCCATTAATATGAAACACTCTATCCATGGAATAAAATTACTGACCCTTAAGGCACAATGTTGTTTTTTGCAGCTTGCAAATCGAGCTATTTTTCTAAAATGAACCTTTCATGGGGTCATGTACATGAGAGAAAGATTTTAAACATTCTCTTGTTTTCAGTCCAAAAGGTTTGTTTCTTTATTTAGAAGCTTTCAAAGGTTTTTCACTCCCTGAGGGATATTCTATTTCACTTTCTAAATGAAGCTTTTAGAATTTTGGGGAATGGTCTTGAGGAGAAGAGAGATAGCAGGCAAGTGAAAAAGTAAAATCCATTCAGTTTTAATTAAACCTTTTGAAGATTTGTTTCTAAAAATTTAGTTCCTAATTTAGTCCCCAGTCACTTTTTTCTTTCATTAAATTCCAGTAAGAAAATAAATAGAAAAACGCAACTTAGATGCTTAGCGGTCCAGTGAGATTTGGGTAACACATTGAGAGGGACAAAAGCACATCTCACTTCAAATATTTGTTTCAAGGTAGTTGAGGATTTATTTTCACAAAACTTCTAAATTATATCTACCTACCGTAGCAGAATGCCAAATTTTCAGTGACAATTATAGATAATTGAAAAAACGTATAAATTTTACATATATTCTGTTTGTATTTAGTTTAAATAAATAAGCCAGAGGTAATAAAGAAAATTAAAGAGTTTAAAATTCCGTAATAATGGTGAACACAGTAACATAAAACTGTGTTTTTAGGTTACCCATCTGCCAAAACAAAAATTTAACTTTGTACTATTGCAGAGCATAGAATCTTTCGAGAAAACAAAATCTAGATATATTTTCAAAATCTTGATATTAAACCAAACACGAATAGGAAAAAAATTCTAAACCAGTTTTAATTATAAGCCTCAATGCAAATAAAAATCCAAGTAAAGAAAATTAAAGCAAGCTGTATATTTTTAAAAATAACATATAATATCCTAATACAATACATTCTCATCTATGATCTAGACTATTGAGCATTACTCCCTAATGATCAAAGGTAAGAGAGATACAGTTGTCCATGGTTCTTGCAATCAGCAATTCCAAGGCAAATGATTTTTTATTAGGGGAATACATCTCTTATTTTTCAAATTAGATACTAGTCTTTACAACAATATATGTAAATAGAGAACAAAATAAATCAGAATCTAGTGCAAGCAATTTATTTGCACTAATTAAAGAGAAAAGCACCAAATCAACTGGACCACAAATATGTTTTTATAACTACTTTGCTGAATTTATAATCACGTATCATTTAATGATGCTCAATCAAGGATGGGCTACATTAATGATAATGGTACCGATAAGCTACATATATGTATGTGTGTGTGTGTATATATATATATATATATATGTATTAGACTACATCTAGGTTAGTGTAATTAATATTACATGATATTCACATAGTAAAAATTGTCTAATGATACTTTTCTCAGGATATATCATTACCAAGAGATGCACAACACCCTTTGTTTCCTTTTTTGAGTCAACAACATTCTAAATCATACCTTAAATGGATTAACTAAAATAGCTTCCAGGATATTTTCACATTGCTGTCTACTTCCATGTTCATGTCCTTATGCTATAGGATTATCTGGGAATTCAAACTAGTTCTTTCAATTGCTTCACCTCTCCTTTATGCCCATACAATTATCCAATTGCTGAAATATTATTTATCCCCATTAAACAGATTAAAACAAAAAGTATACATTTGGAAAAGACTACATGGATGGTTTAGGATGGAAAAAAAATCATATACTTCAACACAGGGTTGACAAAAAAATAACACAAGTGTTTATTTCTCAATAAAAATATTACAAAAATGTTATAGGATATTTTTATAAGATATTTATTTTGAATAGAGGTATCATAAAGTACAACAGTTAAATTGAATTTCAAATAATAAAACCATGTGTAATGGAATGCTTTCATACAAAATATTTATCTGCCAGATATGCTAAAAATGTGACTATTATTATACATTTTAAATCTTATTCTGTGCCTATTCTAGATAGCATAATCCCAACCCTTTGCCTCTAAATGATCAAGATACTGAAATAATTATTCTTACATTTTTAATATAAACTGACAAATTTTGAGTGTATCCTTATATAATGCGTTGCTCATTTGCTTGTCTTTAGGATGTTACATTATTGCCTCTGATTGGCTATATTTGTGATCATTTATGAAAAGAACAGTATTAAAATATTGATGCAAATATTTTGAATGTGCTAAAATATTAATGTATATTACTATTTCTGTTAACATTATAGTTTACAATATATCACCATATAGTATTTTAGTAATTCTGACATATTTAAGACATACTAAATTGCTGATATTACATATTTCATGTGTATACATAAATATAAAATTCAAGTATTCAAGAATATTGCTGTGTGTGTGAATATCAATAATGTCAAGGTACATATTGAATTGTAGCTCTTTATAGTTCCTCAGTAGAACATTCCTTAGTGCAACAATATTTACGATTAACTACTAATGTAATTTAACAAGGAGCTCATGAGTTGGAGATGATTCCATTGCCTCAGAAACCCATTTCAAGAAACCAATACTTATGTCAGAGTCAATACACTGAACTCATGAAACTTAAATGAGTCACAGTACACTCAATGGGGATTTTTTTCTTTTTAAGATTAATTCTATTTTTTTAATTTATTGCATGCACATACATATTTTACATTGTTATCTACCCCCCGACGTTCTCCTACCACCTAGTCACCCAACAATCATCTTAATCTTTTGTGTCCATCTCTCCCCCAATTTACTCCCCTCCTTCTCTTTTACACTGTGTTTCAGTCTGCTGACAGTTTTAAATTTTTCTTGTCCTTTTGTTTGTTTGTTTTCCCTATATCCTGCATATAGGTGAGGTCATCTAATATTTATCTTTTTTGGCTTATTTCTGCTATATAATTCTTTCTAGGCCTATTCATGTTAGCACAAATGCATCAAATTTGTCTTTTTTGATTGATGAGTAATATTCCATTATGTACATATACCACAACTTTCTGAACCATTTGTCCATTTTGGGGCATTGGAGTTGTTTCCAGCTGATTTAAATTTTAAAATTTCAAAAGTTGAGAAACAGTGGGGAAAATTAATGAGCTTGAAATCACAATGCTGGAGATCACACAAATAAAACAATGCAGAAAAAAAATAAAAATTGAAACAGGTGTAGGAGTCCTCTAGGACAACTTAAAGAGAAGTAACATTTATATCCTGAGGGTTCTAGAAGAAAATTGAAGAAATAGCCCCTAAAAAATTTCTCAGTTTGAGAGGAAAATCAGACATTGTGATCCAAAATGCTCATAGTTACAAACACACTTTTTGAAAAAAATTCAAAAAGATACCTGTACACCAACATATACTGCAGTACTATTTACAATAGCCACAAAGCGGCTTTTCCAAAAAAGGCAACTGTTTAAGCTATCAACAGTTGAAACATTCCCTACCTTTGTTTGGGTCTTCTCTGTAAAAGCCTTTCCCATATCTCCTATTGAATAGTTGGGTTCTGCCTGATTTGAATCTTTATATCCTAAAATCATGAAAATTATAATGGGCCTCAGGTTATCTTTGATCAGGTACTTCTGCATGACAGTCATTGTTTGAAGCACTATTTTTAAAGTAAATTTTACTTTGGAAGAATCTTAGACTGTTATGGCATTTTAAAGATAATTTATAGAGAGATAATAGGGAGTTTTGTGTGGTTTTTTAACAGGATCCCATAAAAGATACATTTTAGTATTTGCTGGTGTGGTAAATTAAAAATGGTAGATTCCTTTATTTGAATTTCTTAAGTGATATTATATTTAGCACACATATCCTTTCCATGCATTTTGATATGTATGCATCATTCATTCTCCTATTAACTTATTTATGAAATTATGAGAAAATAAATTCATTATGCTTAGCTTTTGCAATGCCTTCTTGTGGCTTAGCAACTATCTTTTAATATTACTTTTAATTTTTTATCTCTCAATGTCATTGTCATGTGCTCATTTTCTACTGTTACTTTATTTAAAAAACACCTTGCTTCTCTGAAATAAACCAATTGATTATAACATACTACATTTTACATATATATATATGGTTATATTTTTCAGATTGAAAAAATGTAGTTAAGTGTTTTCATGTATGAGTATCCTTGTCTGATTAAGGTACCAAAGTAAATTTTGTAATAGAATACTTGTCGGAGAACATTTACTTTGTTTTATGTAAAACTGAAAATACTTGTTTTATGAAATTGGATAAATTTGTATTTAAGGTCATCTGGACTTTGCTTTCCCTTGTGGGGAGATTTAAAACTAAAGAATCAATTTTCTTCAACTTATTGAACAATTCATATATTCAACTTTTCTTGAGGACATATTAGTGATTTAAGTTTTCTCAATTTGATTCATTTCAAATAAATGTCTATTGTCACAAAGTATTCACAATTTTACATTTCTGTTCTTTTTCTTTAACAGTATAATCTTTAAGCTTTAATTTTTTTGCCATATTCATCTTGTCTTGCATCTTTTCAGTTGCTTACTTATATGAAAATTTTCTCAGTTATTTTTATCAACAAAGTACACTTGATGTTGCTGTTTTCTTCAGTATAACTACCCCCCAATTAAATTCTTATTTCTTTATTACATTTATGGCATCCTTTTCTCTCTTCATTTATTTTGGCCATTACAATATATTACAAGATATTACAATATTACAATATTCATGTATAACATCTTTTCCATTCTCAAGAAGGTTATGTATTTGCCAATGTCTTTTTATAGCTTTGCAACATTTATTTTGTTGTGAAGTATTCTTAGTCTCAATTAAAATGTTTTCACTAATATTGTGACTTGACTGATAATTATATTAAAATTTAAAATGTACAGCTACTTTAAAAACTTTCTATTTAATTAAAGGTGTAGTGGTCAATAAATGTGCTATGCTAGCTACCAGTTCTTTATAATATGCCTTATTTTAGAGTGAATTGTGATCAGTTTTCTATAATATACTATAGAACCAATAAGAATGTTATCTGGCTACTCTGATTGTGTGTGTGTGTGTGTGTGTGTGTGTGTGTGCATTTGAAAGAGAGACACTCTCAAATCTACCCAGTTATATATATGTGTATCTGGTTGAGAGAAATTTTTTAAAAATTCTATTATGCAAATTTCTCTATTTCCTTTTTTTTTCTATTAAAAACATCTGGAAGAGATTTGGAGATTTGGGACAATACATTTGGGTGTACCTTATCCTATTTTTCCATTTTTATCTCTGCAGAAGTTCTTACACTTGCCCTCCCTATGTCCCTTATTTCTTGCATACTGTTGGTTCCTTCCAGTTTTTTTTTTTTTTCACCTTTTAGGATTTCCTTGTTAGAGACTTTATCCCTTCACTTGTTATAAGACCAATCTATTTGCTTAGTGATTGCCCTAGAAACTAAAAATTTCTATTTATATAATGCAGTTTAACTTGTTTCCTCCTCAACCCAATACATTATAAATCTTTGAATCAGAATGCCAAATCTAGTGTGATATTTATTGAAATAATACTTTCATGATTCAAACATTGCTCCTTTAATATTACAAATTTGGTTTTGTTTACATATAGCAAGAAATTTATGATAAAAACCTCTATTCTACGTATTACCTCAGAAACTGTGATCATTTTACATCATTGTTTGCCTGATGTACTATTTTAGAGTTACCTTTAGTAATGGATTTAGTAATGGATAGAGTTACCTTTAGTAATAGATTTTTCCCATTTGATGGGGAAAATCTATACATGCTCTACTTGATGAGTACTATCTTATTTCTGATTGATAATTATTTTTCTTAGTATTTTATGTATCTTGTTTCATTTGATTCTATAATTACCATGAAAATTCTGTTTTCAGTTCTATTTCCTTTGTAGAAAACATCTTTTCCAGAGATTTTAAGTTTTTATCTTTAATTTTTTTCAAATTAGGTGTGAAATTTCTAGATGTGTGTTTTACTTCTATCAACCAAAACCTGTTTCCTATATTAAAAAACACCCAGTCTAAAATTAGAAATAAATAATAATTGTGTGTCATAAAATTTAAATATGAATGCATGAAGACGACTATATTCTTTAGGACAGATGGAATCATATTAGGTAATATATTATATTAGTGTTTTCTGCATCTCCCCTTTGAACATGATATGCCTCAGGATACTGTGTTACAGCCTTTAGTTGTGGATTAAGTATTGGATGAGCAGAAGCAGCTGATGGTGAGTTTGAAATAGGTGCCACCTCTATATACTGAGTTATTGCTAATGGTCCATATATACTGGGAGTACTCTGATAATAACAGTGATATCATTTTTAAATTCTAAGAAAACTTGTGTGACATAATTAGAATGAATATTTAATCCAGAATATATTGCCAATTGAAAAATGTGGTTATATGAAAGTTTAACAGAGGACTGGTATATTATGAACAATGTGTTAAAGAAACCAAAGTTAGATCTCCACATGAGACACTGGGTCATAAAAAATCTGCCAGGGAAGATGATGCAAAAAAGATTCATTGAAGATCTCTAACTAGTAAAATAATGAAAATGGTGTTGATGAACTATAAAGTGAGGGCAAGTCAGGAACATAGACTTTCACTGGCATATCTGTGATGACACTAAGGGGGATACACAGGTCCATTTACATAGCAAAGGCTCAAGTCTGGGGGGATGTGTGTGAGTTGGGAAGAATGATAAGAGATGAGCCCCTCATTTAGAATGTGTTGAGATGAAAGTATCTGTGGGTATCTAAATACCAATTTCTACAAAGAAATATACTCATAGACTATAGCTCAGAAGAGAGATCAGGGTGGAAATAAAGATTCTGAATTCATTTGTATGTAAATCTAATAGCAACCATGGAAATGAACTGCATCTCCTTAAAATTTTTGTATAGGAAAAAAGTTTTGAGGAAAGAAATAAGGATTTGATATTGGGTCGTGGCACGAGGCAAAAGCCTCCAAATTGCAAACCCCAAGGTCCGTTTCACCTGCGCCTAGCAATTGCACCTGCGCCTAGCAGTTGCCACTCCAAAATACCAATTAACAACAGGGTTTTATTAACAAGGGAGCTGAACAGGGAGAACAAAACGTCGTGAAAGCCGCACGTGGCAGTTATCTTACCCCAGTCACCATTCTCAGACCCAAAGGTCCCCAAGGCACAGTCCAATGACGAATCCTTTGCCCCTCTGAACCTCAGAGGAAGGCACTTTGGCAAAGTCCAGTCCTTTCGCCGGCGTCTTCTCTTTCCTTTCTTTTCTCTCGGTGTCCCACGCTGCTCGACTTCTCCCAGGTGCTTCAAGCTTCTTCCACGGTGGCTGATGAAGAAATCAGCCTTCCAAATCGCTGGCCATCTCT